>PVIH01013176.1:0-59681 GCA_004025045.1 Sigmodon hispidus
CCTCCCAGGCCAGGATACAGGCGCTGAAGCCCGCCGAGCCCTCCTCACCTCTGGTCAGGGTTCGAATCCGCCCCTCAGAGACCCCTGCAGTTAGTTTGCTCAGTTCACTCAGTTCAGGGTCGCAGTAGGGCTCCTAGTAGATTCCCTGAGCAGCAGGAGCTGCGGGTGTGGCCAGGTGCAGAGTTCAGCTGCCCCTGCTGCAGAGTGCGCTGGGACGCCACAGAGAGCACAGGTCCCGGTGGCGGAACCGGAAGCCTCACTTCCCTTTTCAACTCTGTATCATAATCCTAGAGTTAGGATTAAAGATGTGAGATACTGTGCTTGGTTGTCAGGCCTTGAACTCACAGAAACAGAAAGATCTCTGTCTCCCGAGTTATGGAATTAAAGCTGTAGGTCACTACTCGGTTATTCCCATGCTGGGATTAAAGGCCTGAGTTACCACTCTCTGACCCTCAGTGCTTGACTGTGGGTGATTCTGTCCTCTGATGTTCCAGGCTGATATTTATTAAATATAAAATATATCATCACAACTTATTTTTTTACTTGTTTGTTTATTTATTTGCTTTAGAGGGAAAGTCTTGCTCTATAGCTCAAGTAGGCTGGCCTCTAACTCCTGACCCTCATGAGTACTGACATTACAGAATTAGAGGCACAGGTCTTTATACCCATCTATATTTACATTCTTAAGGAAGCGTCCAGGACAGTATAGGTAAGGATTAGTACTATCGACAGTCACCTTGCCAGGTTTTTAGAAGGCATGTCGATACCTTCTAAAGATACATGGGTATCTTTAGTAGGAAGCTGTGGGATGCAAGTTATATGATGTGTGATTCAGTTTTTGTTTATGATATTTTCTTCATCTTTTGATCACCACCTTGGCATTTTCTCAGGGGCAGGATTCTGTCAACTTTGCAATTGGAATTAGTTGACTCTAAACCACTTAAATATTGTTAGAAGGCTACTTAGTGATCACAACATAAAGAGAATCTCCACAAAGTAGACTCAGAATCTTTTAGCCTTTGATATTTTCTTTAATTTTATGTGGGTAGTTGTGGGGATTCTTGTTGTTGTAAGCCTGTCTTGCTTCTTTGAGACAAAGACTTACTGTATTGCTCAAGCTGGCTTTGAACTGGCAATCTCCCTTTTTTAGCCCTTCATGTTGTCATAATAGGCTTGTCCCACGTACCCACCTTCATAGCCCATTCTCATAAAACATACTTCTAAAACATGTAAGACAACCCATATATGTCAAATAGTTTTAAATTTTCCAGAGCTTCATAGTTAACATTGATCATGCCATTTAATAATATTCTGATATACATGTAAAAAATAAAAGTCCATTTCTGCTACTTCCTATGCAAGCTACCTGCCCTTTGAGCATCCACTGAGGTGTGAATAATAGAAGTGCTTATGGGAATTACCTGTATAGAGTATGGCTTCTTTAATATAACACCAGGTGACTACTCACTCAGGTTCACAGAATTTTCTTCACTTTTTTCTCTAGTCATATAACAGAGAACAATGAAATAAAATTTGCATCCTCATTATGTGGTCTCTGAAGGTAAGATTCCAAGAATCAGAGACAGTGTGCTTTTTAAATTCAGAATAAGAGGGGAAAGCACGGAGAGAATCAGGGCTTCCCCTCTTCGGCACTGTGGGCAGGATTCGCCAGGGTTGGTGAAGAAGGGACATAAGCCAACTGGAATTTAATGAAATGAACTGAAGTTAAGAGGGACGCATCCTGAAGTGATTAATTGCTAGTTAGTCCATATTCTCAACCTTCAGACAGAATTTATCTACGATGGAGGTGAGTATGCAGCCTCCTAGCCAGCAATCACTGTGCTTATGTATGCCACAAGGCTGTGATAGATTTTCTTTTCTTTTCTTTTTTTCTTAACCATAGGATTTCTCATTAGTAAATATCACATGAACTACTGACCACCTGACAGGCAGGTTACTCTCATGGTTAAAGACTACTCTGCCCCATTCAATCTTGGCCTGTGTGTACAGGATGCTGTATTCCCCCATCTTGACAGACCCTAAGGCATTTGTGTACCAGAGCGAAAAGCCAGGTGGGCTCTAGGGGAAGTAGATGGAGTGAGTTCAGGCCACTGTCACAGGGGTGATGATGACAAAAAGTCATGGTCCTACATAATCAGGTGTGGAGCTCCATGAAGAGAGCTTGACATTCTCCTTGAAGCAAGGAAGTGCTGAACTCTGACTAGAATGAGTAGATTTAGTTCTCTGAATTGAATTCATAAGGATTTAATTACTGATGAATGAGCATGACAAATAGTCCCTCCTGTGGAAAAGAGGCTGTGGACACTTAGCCACCTCTGCTTGAATTAAGCTATTGTCCCTAGGATCAAAATAATCAGGTATTGGTTTGACTTTACCACATTTGTTCTTTACTGTTGGCCTCCACATGTTGATTGGGCATAAGATATTGTAGAATTATTTACTCGCAGTTTATCATATAAAAGATTAATATTTATTAAGGGGTTATAGAAATACTCATTGATACAAATTGAACCTTAAGGCGATTTTTGGAGAGTGGAATTGTCTCATGCTGTGCAGTGGTGCTAGACTTCTCCCGAAAACGCAATAATAAACAGGAAAAATGGTCAGCCTGCAATGAGATTTTCAATGGGGGATGGCCACGCACCATTCAGGGTCCTGAGACCCCAAAGCTATGCCTCTAGGCCTCCTCAACAATGCCTAAATCCCACTACAGGCCTGATTTCAGTTATTTCTCAATGGATAGTCAGAACCATATGCCCTCACTGTGTCTTTGCAAAAGTTTTATTTTTCTCCCTCAGGGAAGCTTTCCCTTAGTATTTATGCCTAGCAAGATTATGTGTGTAGCACACATAGTGAGAAGCCCTTAAGAAACAGCTTTCTCATATCTTCTTATTTGAGGACAAGAAGCTATCTGAATGAAATCCAGAAGAAAGTGGTAGGGGAAAAAACTAGTTACTGTGGTGGGTGATGTAAAGGAGTATGCAAATGACCCCAAAGCAAACAAGCTGAAGTCCCAAGCAACCCAATTAAAGAATGGGCAATAAATAGATATTTACCTGAAGGAGATACAGAGACATCCAATAAATACATGAAAAGATGCTATGTAGAGACCTCCACGTAAGTAAGAAGGCACACGTACTGCTGTACACACAACACACACATACATACACACACACATGCACAAAGCACACACAGATACAGTTACAGCTACATAAAATATACATAATATGAGTAGCAATTAGGAAAATGTGATTTAAAAATACGTGAGGCTGGGGAGATGGCTTAGTGGATGAAGTGTTTGATGCCCAAGTGTAAAGACTGGAGTTTGGATTCTCCAGAAACCATTTGAAAGCTGAGCAGGAATGTGGGCTGCCTGTAATCTCAGCACTGGAAAAGCAAACACATGAGATCACTGGGTTCAGAGACTTTGTCTTAATAAAGTAAAATGGATTGAGAAACACATTCAGTGTCAGTTTCTGGGCCTATACACACTTGTATACATACACACACACATGAAAAATGTACACACACATATATACTGCATACACACATATATATGCACCCAAATCCTCAGAATACAATGTGATGTCCCTCAACCTATTGCTATTATTAAAATAATATATTATTATTTTTAATTATTATACTGTTATTGCCAAGCATGTAGAGAAATTAGAATCTGTGTATAGTTAATAGTTATATAAAATGGCAGAGCTATTATAGGAAACAGTATGATAATTCCATTTTTTTCTAAAGTTAGAATTGTCATATGGTCCAACAACTCAACATTTGAAAATATACACAGAAGAAAGAAAAGAAGATTCTTATGAAGAAGAAAAGAGACATATGTATATTCATGTTAGGGAGAACCAACCACATACTTATCCAGAGACAAACAGTGTAGTAGTGCAACAATAGGATATTATTTTCTGTAAAAGATAAAAGAAGTTCTGATACATGCTAGAATGTGAATTGAAAGTCTATTATGCTAGGTGAGATGAATCAGTCTGAAAAAGACAAATACTATATGATTTCACTATGTGAAAAGTCTAGTGTTGTCAAATGCATGGAGATAGAAAGTTAAACAATATTTGCCAGAGCAGAAGCAGAGGAGGATTGGGAACCATTGTTCAATCAGTTTGGCTAGTTGAAAAGAATAGCTAATGGGTGTGGGTAGATTACACAGCAGTGTGAATGTACAGAGCTCTACTGTACACCTAAAATAGTCAAGAATAAGTCTTTTGTCATGTATATTCTGACACAATATTTAAAAGGACCATATATCTTAGTTTTCTTTCTTGTGATAAAATACTTTGAGAAAAGAAATTTAAGGGAGGGAGGGAGGGTTTCTTCTGGCTCATAGTTCAAGCTGTTATGTTTGCAAAGTTATAGCAGCAAGAGCCTGAGGCAGCTGATGGCACTATCTAAAGCCAAGACGCAGAAAGCTGTGCAAGCTACTGCTTGCCTGACCTTCTCCTCTTTCACAGTTCAGGATCCCAGCCAAGGGAGTGGTAATGCCCACAGTGGGTGGGGCTTCCCACTTCAGTCATTGCAAGCAAGATAATCCCTGCAGACACACCCAGAGGGTGCTCTCCCAGATGAGTCTAGATTCTGTTAATCTAGTTCACTTTAAACCATCATACCATGTAAGTAGGAAGTTATGGAGTTTTACATGTTTTCCAATCTGTTCATTGGAATCATAATTTTGAGACTGCAATCAAAGACAAGAACATAGAATAGGGTTTCTGTGAAACTTTGATTGTATGGTCAAACCCTTTACAAGGCATTTACCAGTAAAAAAAAATAGTTTTCCTGTACTGGTGGCCATTCTCAACCACCCAGAGGCTTAATATTATTTGTAAATGATTGACCAATAGTTCAGGCATGTGTAATAGCTCTTACAGTGTAATCCATTTCTATTGATCTATGTGTTTCCCTGAGGCTCATGACTTTTAACTCTATTCAATGACTTTTAACTCTATTCTTAAACTCGAACTTTATCCTGTTCATCTACTGGACACTCAGCTTGTTTATTAAACCAATCATAGCAGCATATATTTACACAGTGTACAGAAGGATTATTCCACAGCAAATTGGCTTATACGTGGAATAGTCAGCTGGAATCTCAGTGATTCATTATAATTAAAAACTTTACTCATAGCTAGGTGTGGTGTAACACACATTTATTTTCAATAGATTAAGGTGGATCTCTATGAGTTCAAGGCCAGTTGGGTCTATATAGTGAGCTCTAGGACAGCTAAGGCTACATAGAAAGAAAATGTCTCAAAAAAATAAGCAAACAAAGTAAAAAAAAATTAAATACACACACCAAACAAACACTTAATATTTATGCTACATGCTGAGCTCAGGTTTGTAGAGGGCCTCTGCTCCATCTACACAGTCTCTGAGGGACCCTGGTTGATGAGAGCAGCATCCTTTTTGGGTGTTGGTTTTCTCTTCTTAGGTGTTTAAAATAGGAGAAGAAAATGAAAAACAAAAACAAAAGCAAAAACAAACTAAATGGAAGCTTTTAAATGCTCTGCTGAGAGCTACATGCATTTGCCTCAAGTCAGCTAAAATTACGCGTTAAATTGTTACCAATTAGAGGGTGGTCAGTGTCCCTGAGCTCTATTCAGACAGGATAGGAAGCTCTTCTGGGTCATTGCTTCTATTTTCTTCAATGTTTGACAGTAGTGAGCTGGGGTTCCAGGCAGTAGGGAGCTACAGCGGATGGTGCCCTCTAGTGTCAGGCTGTTGTGCAGGTCAGGAGTGTTGGATTCTCAGCCCTTCATGCGTTGCAGCTCTCCTGTGGCCTGGAGAGTCTTCATCTGAGGGTTTCTGAGATTTTTAGCCTTACAGACTTAACATCTCCCTGGAAAGCTAAATCTACCTTTCTTTCTTTCTTCCTCCCTCCCTCCTTCCCTCCCTTCCTTTCTTATGGTGATATATTACATACTTAATAAAACCTGAAATATTGGGGAAACAGTACAACAGTCAAATCCTAGGCAGACAGCTCAGGAATTTCTTGATTCTTGAGTACAAGGACAAACAACTGGAATTCAATAGCATACACCTTTAATCCCAGCACAGGGAAAGCCGAGAGTGGTGACCTACACCCTTAATCCCATAACTCACAGAAACCCTTCCTTCCTTCCTTCCTTCCTTCCTTCCTTCCTTCCTTCCTTCCTTCCTTTCTTTTACATGACTTTAATTCACTAAAAAATTTCAGCTTTAAAAAATTTTAAACCTTTTTTATTTAACAAATTTTATTTCCCATACCCACCACTGTTCCTCCCAGTCCTCCCTCAACCCCCCCCCCAGTCTTCCCCATCCATTCCCCAGGGAGGGCAAACACTTTCAAGGTGAGTCCCAAGAGAATGCCCTCCTCCAAGAAGCCAGTTCATGCACCAGGAATAAACTCTGGTCCAACTGCAAGACTGCCCATGCCATTTGACTGTCATCTACAGTCAGAGATGTAGATATCTGTGTTAGCTCATATCTTCCATGAAGGTTTCTCAGCAGTTATTTCAGAGTCAATAGCTTGTGTCAGCCATCTTTGTGATCCTGGTCCTTTTGCTTATATAATCTCTCCTTCTCTCAGTTGGACTGGGAGCTAGGAATCTCTGCTTCTGGCTCTATCAGTTGCTGGATGAAGGTTCTATAACAGCAATTAGGGTGGTCATTTATTTGATTATAATGGAAGGCCTGTTTAGGCACCCTCTCTACTATTGCTTGGAGTCCTAGCCAGTGATATCTTGTGGGATCTTGGGAGTTACCTTAGCACCAGGTTTCTCTCTAACACCACAATGACTCCCTCTATCAAGATATCTATTTCTTTGCTCTTCCTCTCTGTTGCTCACCCAACTCAACCACCCCATTCTCTCATAATCTCTTCCCACCTCCCTTTGCTACCTCCCTTATATGATCCTGAGTAAATCAGGAGATCTGCTCTATTTCCCCTTCATGTCATCTACAAATAATGATGACTTCTCCCTTTCTAGTTTGTATCCACTTGATCTCCTGTTGTCTTATTGCTTTAGCTAAAACTTCAAGAACTATATTGAATATATATAGGGAGAAGTGACATCCTTGTTTTATTCTTGATTTTAGTTGAATTGCTTTGAGTTTCCATGTAGTTTGATTTTTGCTGGCAGCCTGCTGTATATTGTCTTGATAATATTTAGGTATTTTCCCTGTATCCCTAATCTCTCCAGGACTTTTATCATAAAGGAGTGTTGGATTTTTTCAAAGGATTTTCAGCATTTAATCTCTGGATTTCCTTGGTATCTGTTGTTACGATGATGATCATTTGAACTTTTTCTTTCAGGTTGTTTGTATGATGGATGACACTGACAGTTTTTCATATGTTGAACTATCCTTACATCTCTGGGATGAAGCCAATTTGTTCATGATAGATGATATTTTTGTTTTTTTTGATATGTTCTTGAATTTAGTTTGCTAGTATTATATTGATTTTTTTGCATCAATATTCATGAGATAGATTGCTCTGTAATTCTCTTTCTTTGTTGCATCTTTGAGTCATTTGAGTATCAGGGTGGTTGTAGAATAATAAAAAGAGTCTGACTATGTCCCTTTTGTTTCTATTGTGTGGAACAATTTGAGGAGTATTGGTATTGTTCTTTTGTGAATGTCTGGCGGAATGGTAGAATTCTGCATTGAAGCCTTCTGGCCCTGGGTTTTTTTTGTTTTGGCTTGGAAGGCTTTTAATGACTGCTTCTATTTCCTTAGGGGTTATAGATCTATATCTATAGATCTATTTAGGTAACTTATCTAGTCTTGATTTAATTTTGGTAAGTGGTACCTTTCCAGAAGCTGTCTGTTTATTTTAGGTTTTCTAATTTAGTGGAATACATATTTTTGAAGTATGACCTAATGATTCTCTGGATTTCCTAAGTGTATGTTGTTAAGTTTCCCTTTTCATTTCTGATTTTGTTAATTTGGATGTTCTCTCTCTGCCTATTAGTTGGTTTGGATAAGGGTTTGTCTATCTTGTTGACTTTCTCAAAAAACAACTCTTTGTTTTATTGATTTTTTTGTATCATTTTCTTTGTTTTAGTTTTACTGATTTCAGCCCTGAGTTTGATTATTTCCTGTCATCTACTCCTTCTGGGTGAGTTTGCTTCTATTTGTTCTAGAACTTTCAGCTGTGCTATGACGTATCTTGTGTGAGCTTTCCCCAACTATTTTATGCAGGCACCCAGTGCTATGAACTTTCCTCTTAGCACTGCTTTCATAGTGTCCCATAAGTTTGGGTATGTTGTGAATTCATTTTTGTTGAATTTTAGAAAATCTTTAACTTCGTCCTTTACTTCTTCCTTGACCCAGAGGTAGTTCAGTTGAGATGCTCAGTTTCCTTGAGTTTGTAGGCTTTCTTTGGTTTGTGTTGTTGTTGAACTTCAACTTTGAACTTCAACTTTAGTCCACGGTGGTCTTATAGGATGCAAGAGTTTTTCCCATTATTTTGTATCTATTTATATTTGTTTTATGATTGAGTATGTGGTCAGTTTTAGAGAAAGTTCCATGGGGTGCTGAGAAGAAGGTATATTCTTTGGTGTTTGGGTGGAATTTTTTGTGTTAAATTCAGTTGAGTCAAAATATCTGTTAGCTCCCTTATATCTCTCTGTACCATATTGTTTTTTATGTTGTTGAATAAATTTTGTACTGGTGTCTACCCATCTCTTCTTCTGATTGGTGAGAGCATGTCTGTGTGCATTGTCAGGGAACTGTTTTTTTGCCTACTAGGTGCTTTTGGTGCAACTGGAGCTTTTAGAGAAATAGGATGCAGTGGAATCTGTGTCTCAGGGAGCAGTTGAGATCTCCAGCTGAAGCTGATGTGAAGGAGCTCCAGAGTCTTTTGTCTTAAGAAGCTACTCTTGTGATGAGTCTCTCCAGAGGCTTTCAGGAAGCAGCTGAGGTTGGTGAAATGGATAGGATTTGGGAAATAGATTGAGACTTATGGGGTAGAGGGTCCATTGAGGGGCATTGATAGTTAGAATTGCGTGTAGGGGTCCTGCTTGCTTGCCTGTAGCTGGAGCTGTGATGGGATTGGGGACATGCTTTGTGCCCTGCTGCCCAGACCTGGGTGCTGTCTTAGCTGATCTGGCTATGTGATTCAGAGCAAGGTAACTTACTTCTTTATTTGGGGCTCTCCAGAGGCTGTGTCTCTAGAAGGAGCTCTTCTGCTGGGGCTCTCCAGAGGCTGGCTGGCTCCTATACCTTTCTGTTCTTTAGCTTCAACTCTACCATCTCTTGCCATCTCCCTCCCTCTCTTGCCTCCCTCCTTTTCTATTCCTTTGGCTATTGAATTTTCTATATGATTTTTCCCCAGCCATTAAGCAACCAGCTGCCTCATTGTTTTCACAGAGTTTGGCCTTTGGACCACTTGGTTGTTGCAATCTCTTTGACTCTGCCACCAGTGCTGATCCGGTGCCTCTGCTGCTTCTTTCTTTGTGTCACAAGCCCAGTTCACAATACTAAAGTCAGGTAAAAAGAGACCTGGAGAGAAAGAGGCCTTTTGTTGTTCTAATTTTGAAACTCTGGGAGAAGCAGCACAGGAGATACATACACCATGTGAACCTGAGGAGTCTGTTTATATAACTAGAGAAAGAGAGTATGGGCCAATTACAAATTTATTTAGCCATAGCCATGAAGATCTGTGTTTGAACCAATTACAGCCTCTTCCAATCACAGCAGCTCCTGTGCTAGGTACATGAGTAGAAATGGCTTCATGGTCATCTAGAGAGGATCATGGAGTAAACAGGTGGACTACAGACTGTTGTAAATAGCCCTTAGCTAGTCTGTGTCTTTAGCAGACAGGACAACCACCTGCACCTTCAGGAAGCAGGGCAATTGGCTGATACTGTACAGTTTTCTTAAGGTGCCCATGGAGTGTTCAAGAGGGTTAATGCTGACATAAAGGCTATTTGATGGAGAGTCCTTTTCTTCCAGGCAGCCAAGACAGCAAAGAAGAGTCCAGAAGGTGCCACTTAGGGAGTCAAGTTGCTCTGTGCCCATCATCCTTCATTATTTGTAAAAAATGGCCAAAACAAGGAGACATTGGAATTAAAAATTATTAATATCAATTTAACAGTGCTTACCCATGTCTGGTGTCTCATGGGG
The DNA here is from genome assembly GCA_004025045.1 of Sigmodon hispidus. Taxonomy (NCBI): domain Eukaryota; kingdom Metazoa; phylum Chordata; class Mammalia; order Rodentia; family Cricetidae; genus Sigmodon; species Sigmodon hispidus. Next base: position 10,159 of record PVIH01013176.1, read on the forward strand.
AGAATGCCAGTTTAACTGTAGATTTTGCAAGGAGTGTGATTTTTCCTGGATGCTCAGGCAGAGGAAAATGAAATGGAAGTTGGTAATGCATAACATTGCTTTTACCAGAATGAGCATTGCTAAATGCTATAAATTAATCGAGAAACTTAATGTAAGGCACAAACATTTACAAATAATTAAACCAGTAGCAAAGCTATAGTTTATTCCACTTTCAGCATCCTGGGTACTTAATGCCAATACTTATTTATATGTTTATTCTCTTTGCCCCCATAGGTAAAGAGGCTCTAAATTAAACAAGAGTAGAATGCTAAAATAAGTGATGGTAAAGTACCAACGTGTTAGCCTCATGCTTTCAGGGCGTAATGTTGAAACTCTTTAATGCTGTCACATATATAATAAGAATGCTCTGTTTTTCAGGGACTGCAATATCTTTCTTGCACTGATTTGCCCCTGATATGTTTCACGTATGGACATCACAAAATATAGTGGATAGGTTTCCAGTTGCAGTTGTATGAGCAATGATGAAATTTTGCCTTCCTCAATATAAACCAAAATATTGCATTGGCCAGTAAAGGCATTTCTATAGGGAACTGATCTAATAGTCATTGACTGTAATTTTCCTGCTTGAGGGAATAAATATTTAGCAAGCCCTCTCCCCTTATCTCTTTGAATATCAGTTGTCTCAGTGGGAGTGGAGATGTCAGATAGGATAGAATATGAAGAACTACATAGAACCATTCTATGTTATTGATTGGAACAGATTCAGGTACATTTGGTACAGATACATCAGTGGAAGTGTTAACATTTTGACAGTAAAATTAAGGAAGATTACTTGCATTTCATCCTGGATATGAATTTGAATGTGCAAGGTTTACCCGTTTCAACATTTAAACATATGAGTTAAGTTCTGAATTTGTGGTGTTGCGTGTATTCTTTTTTTTAACCTCTCTTATACATTTTCTTTATTGTTTGAAAATTCAACCTGTGATGTCCACAAAGTTCACTTTTTTTTGCAGCATTGCTATGCTTATTGTTATTTTTTTAATAGCATAAAGTCTCATTTTTTTCTGTCCATGTATCCCCTTGTTGAAACTCCCTTCTCCCTTCCAACCCTCTCGGTTATTCTCTCTTCTCCCCATCCCCTCATCTCCTCCCCTAAAAGGGCAGGAGGTCCCAAGGTAGATTAGTTCAGCATCCATTCCAGGCAAGTCTGATTTCCTCATCCTAATATCAAGACTGGGTCAGGTGTTCCTCTGGAGGGAATGGGCTCCAAGGTGCCAGTCCAAGGTACTTCAGATCCCGAGCTGTTGAGTGGTTGTGGTTTGCAGCTTGGGTGTTCTTTGCTTTCTTGAATGATTCATTGTTTATGGAAGTGATTTGACAAAAGCCTACAAGAGTCATACAGAGTCCAGGGCTTGTGGTATTCTATGGTCCCATTGGCCCAAGCACCATTTTCATCCCCATGATCAAAGGCAGTTTACCTTTGATGCATTAAGCCAGATGGTTATATCCTTTTCACTTGTGCCTGCAAGTTTTTCTCAGGTCACACTTTGGGTATTGCTTGTTTCTTCCTAACATGAGTTTTATCTAAATGAACCCTCTCCTGGCTTCAACTTCTAATGCTCAGATCTTCTGTTTGGGGCACTTTGGATTTTATGTGTTTGGATTTGTTGTTGATTACTTACTTAATAAAGATTTATTTTGTTTTTAATTATGTGTAAACATATCTGTCTGTGGGTGGAGATGTACACATGTGAGTGCAGGTGCCCTTGGCAGCTTATGTTTTCTGTGTACTTTATCTGTGTCTTACTTTCAGTCATTGGGAAAGGATTTCAGGGTGTTTATGTGTGTGATTTTACTTCTTTTCCTACTTCCCTGGAAAGATTTTTCATCCTTTACTTTGACATTTTAGGAATCAGTAGTGCCAAGTATTTACTGTTAATAATATATAATAACTTATCTTCAACCTTTAAACTGCTTCCCAAAGAGGGTATTTCAAAGGCAGTTCCACACTTGTATCTAGAAGTCACTAGTTCTTATTGATGGGTCTGTCGGTACAGTGATTGCCACACAGGTATGAGAACCTGGTTCTCATGGGTAAGAAAGTCAGGTATGGTAGTGTGTGCAATTATCCCAATGCTGGGGTGAATAAGAGAGAAGCAGAAACAGGAGGATATCTGGGACTTGCTGATGTATCTGTCTAGCTGAATCAGGGAGCTGCAGGGTTAGTGAGAGACCATGTTTAAAAATAAGGTGTAGAGTGGTTGAAGAAAGCATCCTAAACCTCTGGCCTCTAAATGCATGCATATACATGAACACATGCACACATATACACAGGAACATGCACATATATATGTATATATACACAAAAAAACCCTCTGGATAAATTTGAGGCTATAAAGGCTTACTAACTGAATATGCAAACTGTTATTTTTCATTAATATAATGAACAAAGGACTACTTTTTATAAAAAAATTAAGCAAATAATAATCATACTTGGTTCCCATTATCAAGAGACTTATATCTCATTCATTAATAGATTAAATTGTCTTGTAATGATTTGAAAAATACTTCCTATAAGAATTTTCTTAAATCTCATTAAATACTCCATAATAAGTGGATTTAACATTTTACCATTACTTATAGCTTGAATTCTATATACATTAGAGAATTTAAGATTAAATTAAAAACCTTCTTGGACCAGAATATTACTAAGGATTCCTATGCATTTGTGTTTCAAAAGGGATTTTCATTATCTGATAAAATATTATATTCCTCTATGTGCTTTAGGTTGGATCGTTGAGTAACTTCTGGGCATCTTGGTTGCACTGATGTGTCTATGAGTACTTTTCACTTTTGGAGACTACCTGAAATAGGGCTGAGTGTTTGGAAGGGACGAATTATCACTATTCATTGGGTTGAACCCTCTGCTTTGATTGGCATATGTTCTAGTTTTTCACTGGATCTTGTGAGCAGTGCTCTGAAGTCATTGCCTAGTAGGAAAATGGATGGGGAAGAAATGGTACCAGAACATTGCTCTTTAGAGCAGGGCATACTCTTAGGAAACACTAAGTGTTGGTTTAGTTGTAATTGCTTCCTGACCGTTTCCAGCTTAACTTCCAGATTTGAACTTTTCAGAGCCTGAACTGCTTTTGTTCTTTACTTGAGGTGAGAAATGTGACCTGAATTCTCTGTGGTCCTGGAGAACCAAAGTAAAGCTGACATTAACATAGTTCCCAAAAGTTCACAAAGATTAATGCGCTGCTGAATTATTTAAAAGGATCGACAATTCTTTTTCTTATCCATATGCATTGCTGGGATACCCAGCTAGCTTCGTGTGGTTATGAAGTGATTTTTTTTTAAAAGACAAGGTTAATCAGAATACCTTCTTCATTAAAAATCATCTCCAGAGTTAGATAAAAATGTATGTTTTGAGATATTGCTATCAACCTCAAAAAGATTCCATCCCTTATGCTGATATGTTTTTCAAGTGTCTCTCAAAGTAAGTTTGTTTGACCTGTTCTGATTTTGGATGGGAGGCTACTTGCCAAAGGCAGTTGCCAGGGAAATAAAAGTAGGAGGAAGAAAAAGAAAGGTAGACTGAAGTCTTCATGTTAAATCACTGGATTGACATTATAATCCCAAATTCTAGCAGGGCATTGTATGCATTTTTGGTTGTTTGTGTTATATATTTCTTCATATATTGGGTTAAATTGAAGTCTTCTCTCTAATGAACACTCATGGAAATCTGGGGACGTAAATCTCATCCTCTCTGAGGTAACTTTCACAGGAAACATCTCTCTGATTTATCACAATGTCCTGGTTTTTGTGCCACCCTTTGTCACCACCATGATTTGGTATAGTTTCTGAATCCCTTGTGTGCAGTAAACACTTAAAATCCTGGAGTAGAAAATGACCATGTTTTTATCCTGGGGATAATCTAGGTTTAGCTTTATCCTTGTATTAAAGTTCTCTAGAGGAGTAGAATCAAAATAATGCATATGTATTAACAGGGACTTTATTAGATTTGCTGACATGATGCAGTCTGGGTAGTCCAAAAAAAAATGTGTGTGTTTAGAGAATCTGAGAACTTCTCAGTCCACCAGGTTGGAGGATTCCAGTTGAGCCAGTGGTCTTCAGTCCACTCTGGAAGATTGAAGAAGCTGGGTTCTGATAGCAGCGGTGGTGGATGCTGTTGGCTAAATAAACTCAGGGACAGAGCACATCAACTCACCAGAGAGCTGTGAAAGCAAGCAGGCAAAATGCAAAAGCATTTTCCTTACACTCTCTGCTTGTCTCTTAGTTAAGTCTGGGCCCTACAGAGCTGACATGAATGATTAACTATTGCCTCTCTAGACTCACAGAAGGACAAGGATAGGTGTGAAAAATAATGAGTGTGTATAGTATCTGGCAAGGGGAAAGGCTCAGGAAATTTGCTTGGGGAAAGCTCTTGGTGATAGATATCTTCAAAGAATCTGACAATAAGCTGAGCTTTTGACCTAACTTCTCCTTCTGTTTCATGGTAAAGTCTGTTGGAGGAGAGAGTTGTGTTATCTGAAAATTAGGAGTCTTTGGAGGCAGTCAAGAATTTCCTTCAGACAACCATAAACACTGCTAATGTTAGGATGCTGAGGATTGAGTTGAGCCCTTCTGGAAAGACAATGATGAAAGGCATTTCAGAAAGATAGAAACACACAACCAAAGCTGCAAGTGTTAAGACTATTTCATTTCTGGGGTTTCAGGTAAACCCCAGAAAAAGTAAATATTATCTAATTATGAGTTTGCTTTTCATAGCAAATGGCAACTTGAATCTTAATATACCGATGTATTCTCAAAAAAGGAGCAAACTGTTTAGACTATAGATGCATTAGTCTCATGAAGTCAAAAGGACCTGGCTCCAACAAAGTCTTTCAGTAAGAATAGATTAACATAAAAATTTGAATAGAAAGCCACAGGAAATTACAATTTCATGTCAAAGTGTTCTGTGTATCTCTCACTGGTTTTCCTCAATGAGGAGATTTTATACAAACATCAAAACCAAACCAAAGACAAAACAGAAAATTTATGTTGAGATAATCCACAGACTTTATGAGAGTTTACTAGTTTATAGACACTTGTGTATGTTTGTGTGTCTGCTTATGCAACAGATTTTGTTGTAGTCTTCACAGCCAAGATACAAAGTGCTTTATTACTTCAAAACTTCGCCCAGTATCTTTTATATTGACACTGACCATTACTCCCCTTCTCATCACTCCCTAGGCTCTGCTCTCCTGCAAACACTAATCATTTTTTTTTTAATCCTGAAGTGTGTTCATTTTGGATTTTGTAGTCTGAGACATTTGGAAATCAACTTTATTTCTCACATTTAGTACAGTGCCCCTTTGAGATTCAGCCTAATTTTCTTGTTCATCAATGAGCGATTTAAAAAAAGTCTGTAAGTTTATTTTATTCTTATAATACTTTAGTTAGTAATGAGTTAAGTATTCAGTGTGTTAGGAAGATAAAATGGTGGCTAAATACTAAAGGAATTTTGCATTAAATTAGAAAGGACATGTTGAGCAAGATATGTTTGGAATCCATTGACTTTCCCAGTTACAGTCACATACATATCTGCAACCATTTTGTTAATTATATGACTTGAATTTTTTTAAGATTTATTTTTTATTTTTAATTATGTGTTTCCATGTGTGTGATTATAGATTTCCCAAAGAGGCCAGATAAGGGTGCCAGATGCCTTGGAGCTGGAGTTACACCTGGCATAGGCATTAGAAATTAAACTTAGGTTCCCTAGAAAACCACAGGTGTTTTTAACTACTAAAGTCAGCTCTCTAGCCCTATGTCTTGAACTTCTTTTGGCTTCTATCAATATAGAAAAATTGGAACCAAAGTAAAATACTCTTCCTTGTATAGTATTGGGGAATCCTGAGAGTCAGAAAATCTGCATGTTTGCAAACCTGCCTTATTCATCCATACATTCCAGCCTCTGGGAGGAGTCTCAGATTATTTGTGTACTGTGTCTAAAACTTTCCTTCTCTATCCACAGAGCCATTAGCTGCACTAAATGACATTACACATATTAAAACAATATTTAAACTATTAGAGACCATTTGAGTAGAAATGGTGGCTTTTAATATTGATATATGTTAATATTAATAATAGGGTCAATAACTTCCACTGCTATTCCAAAGCTCTGGATTGACAACATGAAAAGTAGTTCACTAAAAGAGAGAGCTGAACATGATATTCCATTTATTAAAGCTCTGCTATATTGAAAATTTACCTAAATATTATCAAGTGCAAGTTTTATTTTAAATCTGAAATTGTACATAATTTCTTCTTTGAAAGATATTGTGGTAACAAATGATTACATGAATAATGAATTATATGGCCGTGGTATGGAATGTAGAGATATATGAACAATGGAACATAAATAATTAGTCTATATTAGGATTTTGATAGTTATAGTTCTGATGTTAGAATTGCTGCTTCTTAGGACCCAAAATTATAACTTTGGGAAAATATGTAACCATTCAATTAGATCAGGTTTAATGTAACAGTTAAAGGTTTCATTATGCTTGTGGGCATTTTCCATGTTATGTGAAGATACTCCATCTCTGTTCTCTCAGACTGAAAAATAATTTTGTGAGAAGACATAGAGTGTAGTGCGATTATTTTGGTACATTGTAAATATTTGTAGGAGTACTGGTTTAATGAAAAGCTGATTGGCCAGAGGCAGACAGGAAGTATGGGCAGGGCTACCAGACTAAAAAAACTCTGAGAACAGGAAGAACAGAGCAGAGATGCCTTTGAGAGCCGGATGAGTTGCCAACCAAAGCAGAGGAAAGACGCTGAAATACTGCTCTAGGAAAAGTCACCAAGCTGCATGGCTGAACAGGATAAGAATCATGGGTTAATTTAAGGGTAAAGAGTTAGCAAGTTATATGCCTGGACTCTACGCTGATCAGCATAAAATTAATATAAGCCTTTGTGTAATTATTTGATGCAAAGTGGTAGTGAGTTGCATGTGGGTTCAAATCTCAGGGGAGGCCTGAAAGTATGGGCCAGAAACCTCATACTACCATAAGGTGTAGAGCAGAGGGATGTGAAATAAAGCCTGCCTGTATTAGTTGCATCTTGAGCAGGCCCAGTAACTTCTCAACCATTAGTTTCATTATGTGTAACATTTCACCAGTTAATTGAATGGAGTGTCCAGTGCAATGTCTGGTATGTCACAGGTACTTGAGTACCTGCGTAGAATGGCCAAGTTATTCCTTCTGAAACTTTTACTGTCATTGGTTAATTGAAAGTCAGTCAGATTTTTGAATTGGAAACCAGTGTACAAAGTATTTGTTCTTATCCGTGAATGAATTCTGAATAACAAATGTCTCCCTCTTTCTCTCTCTCTATTTCTTCACTCTCATTTTAGCCTATTATTTATTTTCAGTTCTTTGAACCTACATGCCCAGAGAAAGACCACGAGGACCATCTACTTTCACATCCCTTATCACTTTCTCTTGGTGTGTGTGTGTGTGTGTGTGTGTGTGTGTGTGTGTGTGTGTATGTGCGTGAATGTACACATTCAAAGGTCAGACTATTTCTTGAGTATTTCTCCTGGTTTCCCACCTTCTTTGATACAAAGACTCTTGTCTACTACTACATACACCCTTAGCTAGCCAGTCTCAACCACTCCTGTTACCACAGGAATTCTGGGACTGCACATGTGCACTGGCATGTCCGCTTGATAGAGTTTCTTGAGACTCTAAATTCAGGTACTTTCATGGTAAACATTTTATCCACTGAGCTATTTTGTCAACCTCTCTCATTTTTATACCAAAGTGTTCTCCCCATGTATTTACGCACATGGATGTTTAAAACACCTGAACTTATAACAAAATAAATCAAACTATCCCCCAAAATAATTTATATAATACTCAAAACATCCAGCACTAAATACATTTAGGAAGAAATGACTGATTAAAGTAGATTTCTCTATGGTTGAAGTTTATAAGCTCACATGGAGAGAGTGTTATGAAGCACAGCATTTTCTAACTGCTTTTTCTAGCAGAAATTTTGTCTTAGACCAAGTCACAAGATTAGTATGATTTACTATGTAAATGTACTGATGTTCTGATTTACTATGGGAGATAACAGATGACCTGGGATTATGCCAAGTGATAACCTATTCACAAATGGCTGGAGATTTGGGAAAGATTCATTAGAACTCTGTAAGAAAATAAATGAAATGTACAAACATATTGGAATAGTACATAGACGTGATTGAAATACTGAATGGATTTGTCATCAATGTTTATAGTTTTAAATTGTGTTTATGCTATGTCAGTTAAAATAGAAACACCTTAGTCTTTCATGACAATAATCTTTTCTGAGTAACTGATGTAATTGTAGTTTGAGTTTAAAGATGCACATAATGTTTTTTAAAATATACCTTATCTTTAGATTAAAAACTGAACAAAATGTTAGTTATATTATTTTGATATTTTCCATTTGGGTATTATGTAAAATAGACTGTTTTTACTGTGAGAATTTAAAATACTTATGGAAATTATATCTAGATTGAGTATATCTTGAAATGCATTAGGTGAAGTTTGAGAAACTCATAGTAATTTCCTTGGTTTATTACAATGTCAACTGGGATGAGGCTGTGCTATCTAAATTTATTCATTAATTTATTGCTATTTTAATTTTTATGAGTATAGTATCTATGATGATTCCTCTACTAAAGATTATATAAAAGGCTTCCTTTCAGATAGAACTCAGTAAGTACTGGCTTGGGAATTTTAGATAATCTAAAAGCAAAGACTTCATCAGCAATTTGTCTTATCAGATATATGGGCTTCTAATGGATTACTTATTTCTAATCATAGTGACTTCAAAACCATCCAACATGATTTATTTCTTACTATTTATATTTTCTTCAGCTATTAAAGTCTTTCCAACCCTCAGAATCATACTCATTGCCACCACTCACCATCATACCAATGTGTAGGGTAGATCTTTTTTTGCTATGATGACAAATGCCCTAGGCTGTATTTATTTAGCAGATGTTGTCACAGAAACATATGCTTTTCAATTCAAGAATGGACTGAAAATTTTAACTCTGTTCTTATTCTTTTTTTTTTTTACTATCTATCATCTGTATCTTTTCTTTCTTTCTTTTGCTGCTCCATTCACTTATTTTTCTCATTTTTTTAAACAGCAGCCATTTTTAATATTATATACTTTGCTGTAGCCCACTTAGAATTTATTGTTTTGCTCCCAGACAACAGATCAAACATGAAGAACACATCTCAGTTAGATTTTATCAAATACTTCAAATTTTAAACTTTAAGTACAACAGAGCCTTTGTAGTCATTTGGTGTATTTTGACAGTAGTCCTGGAAACCATTTCTCTGACAGACTACTCAAGAGCCTTAGTCATCTGCTTGAACTCCACAGGGGCCTCCTGTGACTTTGGGTAGCTCTGGCTTTTGACCTTTGCCTTGGCCAGTTGGGTAGTGACCATATCCTAAGTGCCAGTGAAACAGGACAATGTTTATCTCCTGTAATTGATTTTTTTTATTCTGTGGCTCTTTGTGGGCTTGCCACCCAGTTCCCAAATAAATACACAGAGACTTATTCTTATTTATAAATTCCTGGCCTTAACTTGACCAGCTATTCTTAAATTATCTCACCTACCTTTGTATTTGTGGGCTTTTTAACCCCTCTTTATTTTATATTTCTTGATTTCCTTCTTATTCTTGTCTGACTCTGTGGCTGGGTGGCTGGTCCCCAGCATCCCTTCTCCTTTTCTCTGCTCTTCCATTCTTCCCTTCTATTTATTCTCTCTGCCTGGCAGCCCTATCTGTCTCTCTATTACGTAGCTATTGGTTGTTCAGCTCTTTATAGACCAATCAGGTGTTTTGAACAGGCAAAGTAACACAGCTTTATAGAATTAAACAAATGCAACACATCTTTGCATCATTAAACAAATATTCAACAGCATAAAGAACCCACAACAGTCTCCCTAGTCCCAAGGAACTAAAACTTCTGTGGTAAGTCTATGTATGTGTACAGTAATTACACAAAACAGGGAAATGGATTGAAACCATGATTCTGAGTGTAAGTATTCTTGACACTCCACGTGGTGAAGCCAATGTGGCTCCAGCAGGACACACCTTGTATGGAGGCACTCCCCTGGGCATGGTTGCATAAACCTGTGCTTACCCCCTCTCTTAAAAAGAGACACCATGTGGTGGTCTCTCTCTCCTCCTGTACCAGCCTGGGAACTCTTCTAAATAAACTCTATTGTGGCCTTGGTAATTTGTGTGTGTGTGTCTTCTCACACACAAAACCAACACTGAGATTCCCCAAAGTGTGAGTTATAGACATTTCTCCCCACAAAAAATGAAATCCTATGTGGGCAGAAATAGACTCAAAAATGGAAGATGAGTCATGCATTAGAGTCTAGAAAGAGAATGCTAGGTAAATAGAAACAGAGGATGCTCTATAGAATGACCAGAAGTGTTTCCCTGTGCATGGTTGTGAATGCTATCTAAGTGTATGCAGCTTATAGGGGGCAGCTGGAAGCTACGCAGGGCTCACGTGAATCTGCTCACAGAGCAGAGGTGGAAGGGAACCATTGATCTCTATCAATTTTCTTTTTGCTTTGGAGAGAGTAGGGTGAGCTTCACTACTGGTACCATAGGGACAACAGACTTGTGTAGTAGGTAGACTTTAATTTTTGAAACTGAATCATCTCTCTGTGTGTTTACTTGAATGTTTATACAACCTGACCTAACCTCACAGAACGGGAAACCAGAGATTAAAGCTATCCCCGAGCAATAGTATGCTTGTCAGGACAGATCATCTCCCAAAAGAGGACAATTATTTGTGATGACAAGGGTGTGCCCTGGAGTGGATATGATAATCTCCTGGAAACCAGGTTGCCTTCCCATCCAGTGATTACAGTGATAACATCTTCTGATCACCTAGCTGAACAGAACAGAGAGGGTGATCAACCAGACCACAGCTGGCCAAGATAGATACAGTGATGCACATCTTTAATACCAGCATATATATGATGAGATGATATATATATATATATATATATATATATATATATATATATATACACCATATTAGAAACAAGAGAAAAAGCAAGAAGGAGAGAACCGTTCCCCAAAGTTGTTATATACACATAATATTAAAAACTGAAAATCAGAAAAAAATTATGGTTCCTTTTTTGTGTTCTGCATATCATATTTTAAAGATGAATTCAGTTATTTCCAAAATTTTATTTTATGTTTGAGTAGTATTCTGTTGCACAAATCACTATTTTGTTTTTTTAAATCTATTACACTGTTGTCATTACCTTCTGTTTTGGGATACAGGAACAATGAAATTATTAAGCAGGCACCTTGGTGAATTTATGTTTGGATTTTGCTAGTGTTCATATCCAAATGTTGTGTTACTTGTTACATAATGTGTCTTTGATGCTACTAGATAATGCTTAATAACAATTGTTGTGAAAAAGAATATAATCACAATTGACATCTTTGAATGCCGTTTTTTTTGTTTTTTTTTTGTTTTTTTTTTGTTTTTTTTTTTTTAGATTTAGCTTGTTGCTCAATGCTCAAGTTTTTTCTTTTCTTTTCTTTTTTTTTTTTAAGACAAAGAATCTGATAAGGGACAAAGGATTATTATGTCACTTTCCTGATAGTAGCTACTGAATCTGGGAGTGTGCCTGTCATGTTTTTATCATTATAAATGGTACTATACATGATTGGCTGTGACTACTGCTTTTAGGTATCTAATGAAAAGTCTGCTTTTCATGTTGGAGCCTGGGACAGAGTCAAAGTCTTTGCTTTATGGCAGTGAATGGAAAATAGCAGGATGCCGGTGTAGGGATTCCATTGTCCCCTGCCAGGCCACACCCTGATGACCATAAAATCTCCTGTAGCTAGCCTCAACTAAAGTCTCTAGATATTATTATTAGTGTCACATTTGACAGAGCCTTGAGAACATGAGCCTTTGAGGAATATGATTTCAAACTATAGCAATGAGAAGGCATGCTGTAACAGACATATATTTCTACTGTAAAAGAGAACTAGGGTGTCATATCCTGCCTTGACTACTAAAGTCACCTGCAAATTTAAGTTCAGTTTTATTGTTTGGAAAATACATTTAACATGAATCCACAGATGTATCATGGAGAATAATGGGATACTCTGACACAGCATTCACTTATGACAGGTCTTGAAATAGGACCCTTTCTTTTTGAAAGGAAAGTAGTGAGGTGTCTGACACTCACTTGCAGCACCTGCTGCATATGGATGACACTTTAAGATGTAACTGCAAACAGGATCGTTCCTAATTTGCCAAAGTTATTGGGTTCTCTCAGTCCTTGCAGTGGCAGTAAAATTAAATTTTATGGCATGGATATTGAGAATTATCCTAGTGTTTCCAGGATGAGTAGTTTCTAGAGGCCAGGATAGCTTCCACAAGACAAAAGATTAAACATTGCCAAAAAAAATCATGATGTTTACTTTACTCCTTTTGTGTGAAAAGGTGTGCCAGATGGACTTGCCTCTGCTTCCACAATCCACAGAAATGTCAATTTCAACAAACAAAAGGGGGTGGAGAGACCGAGGGATGGTGGTAGGGAGCTAGAAAGACAGAGAGGTGAGTGTGTATGCTATTCTTCCTCTCTGTTTATCACCTTGGGATAAATATGACTTTGAACTTGGAAAGACAATCATTAGCTAAAAGATAAGTGTTGTTCATATCTAGCCAGCTTTGGGGAATTTCCTCAAAATGGACAATTTTAATTTGGTGAAAAATATACATTGATGCACTCACTGCTAAGATGTAGAACAGCAAGCAAATTTTGAATGGTATTTAAAAAGAGAAAACTGTTTTAGGGAAACTCTGTCTCCCATAAAAGTACTTTGGACTAATCTTTCTGAGCATACAAATTTATTTTGCCACTAGAGAGGAGAGACATTTTGGAGGAATATGTTCTTCTACAGTCTTTTCCCAGAGAGTCCACTTTCCGTCTGTGATTTTATTTCCTTGAACCAACTTTATTTCTTTAATGCAGGCAAGAGTGGGATTAGCACAGTAATGGGAAGAGCCTGCGTAGGTTTTTTCTTTTTTTGCCTTCCTTGCACAGTGCAGAAAACCCTACCATGTTTCTTCTGTCAATCTGAAAAACCAGAAATTATTATAAAACTGTCAAAAAATTCTGTAGAATGTAAAAATCAAAATCATAAGAAGTCAGTGGAACAAAAGTTAGATCCTGTGGGTCCTCTGTATTCATGGGCTCCGTGTATGCACATTCAGTCATCCGTGGATTGAAATTATTCTGCAAAAAACACTCTGAATTTATCAGGAATGGACATTTTTTTTTCTTGGTACTAATCTATAAACTATGTGTTATTGCAACCATTAATATAGTGAATATATTGTCCTAGGTATTATAATTCTAATACTATAAGTAGATCAGAGAGGGTTTTAAATGTATGGAGAGAGAGTGTAGGCAATACACAATTGCTATGCTTGAAAATCTATAAATTTTGGTATGTGCAGAGGACCCGGGAACCAGTTTTCAGAGAACACAGAAGTATGGTTGTGTTTCAAAATAACTAGGGTAACTTCTTGTCTCTTTCCTAAGAAAAATTTAAAATGTCATAGTCCAGCTTGAAATGCACAATCTCAAGAATTGAAGTTTATTTAATCCCCATTTTATAAGGCCAGACTGCTTTGTATTCATTTATGTGATGCTCAGTTAAGTATAGCCACAAAGAGGACTCAGGAGAGGCTCAGGGTAATGTAGTTAATTGTATTTACAGGTCCTAGAGAAAGTAAGCACACATATCATGCAGAGCCTCGTGACAAACAAGGAAATATGGTGGTCACAAGCCAGGACCCTAGAGTGTGGTGAGAGACTTGGTGTAGTATTCCCACAGCATAATATCTCTCTCTCACACAGAAGTTTTTGAAGATATCAAGCATCATAAACAGAAAAAATAAAAATATAAATGTAATACCAATAATACTAATATTTTACATTTGTGAAATGAGGTCCTTGGTCTGCTTTGGTGACCCTTGCATTTCTTAAATTACACGACTCCTCTCTGAGAGTTCATTTCTGATGAAATGTTAAGTGTGACAGGAAGGAAATTGAGTTTAACATAAAATTGACTTGCTCCAAAGACTTGGGTAATTAAGAAATCTTCATTATCTTGGCCAGACCTTTTTAGCTAGCTATATTTTCCCTTAATTATGGTAATGATAGCAAAGTCAATGGACTCACCACAACTTCATTAGGTACCTCCAAATGTTTTATGCAAGAGCATAGTGATTCTAAAAGGGTGCTCTCTGTGTGGCGAGCCTTAATATTTGACTGAATCACACAAAGTCCGAGTTAAAGATTGGAACTGGATATGAAGACAGTGGCTAGCAACTCAATATGTGTCACTATGGAATTCTTTATGAAATGTGTTGGTTAATGTTCTCATAATGGTACAGGAAGTTTGTGTCTTGGTATGTTTCCTATAACACTTGTAGAGGGTCAAATACAGGTGGCCCAAGATTGTGTTCAAGAATCTGTTGGGTGTTTTAAAGTGTAGAAGGAATTCAGGTTTCTTCTAGTGCTGAAGATCTGTTCACTTTGGACAACTAGAGAGTTATACCCACCATCAGAGTTGTAACACAGAAGAGTTCCATGAGCTCAGATTCCCTGTTAGTTCCTTCTGGCTGTCTAATTCTTGCATGCATGCTTGGCAAACATGAATGTTTTCTCCATGTCTATAGTTTTGACTATTTAGAAGAACATATGATAAAAGCCATGCAATGTGTCATCTCTTCAGCCTGAACTTTGATCATTAACAAGCCTTTTAAGTTTTGTCATGCTAGTGTGAGAATTAGTAGGTCAGTCCTTTTCATTCCTGAGTAGCATTCTGGTAGGGAGCTTCCTGTGATGTCATCGTTTTTGAGATTGAGAAGAACACCTCAGCTTTGCCCCAGTTTTTGGTAATAATGGATCAAGGGCTCTATTTTTATGCTTGTCGCATAAAATTATGTGTGTATAAACATGAGTTTTTCATATTCTTTTGCATTTTTTGTGTGTACTCAAACGTGAAGCTATCAAAAGACAACTTGTAAGAGTTGGTTCTTGCCTTTCACTATTTGAGTCCTGGTTAACACACTCAGGGCTCTAGACTTGGCAATGAGTACCTTTACTCACTGAGCTACTTTGTCAGCTCACATCTTTCTTTTTTATAATATTTTTGATGTTGGGGATCAAATGTGTGTTTTAGGAAGGCATATACCACTGAGCTATATGCTCAGTATAGATATTTATATTTCTTGAGTGAACTCCCTACAACATAAATCAGTGGGCAGTATAGAAAATACTTGCTAAGTGTAAGAAACTGCCCAACTCTTTTCCAAACTGTTGTACGTACCATGTTGTACCTCTGCCAGTGAAGGTTGTGATTGTCCATGGCTGTGCTTAGTCACAGACTCTTCACGTTGTCTTGCATTTTAACATTCTCAAAATGTATCATATTTCTTGACTTTGATCATCTTTTGTTATGTTAATTTGCCATTCTCTGTACCCTCTTTAGTGAAGTTTTTATTCAGTTCTTCACGTATGGTGAGATTGAGTTGTTTTCTTATTGTCGCATTTGAAAAACTCATTTTTAAAAGAAAAATATTTATTTTTATTATTTTTAAAATCTTGATTCTATGTATAAGTGTTTGCCTGTATGTATATCTGTACATGTATGCATGTCTTGTACCAGTGGATGTCAGAAGATGGCTTTGGATCTGAAACTGGGGTTACAGATGGTTGTGAGTTGCCTGGTAGGTGATGAGAATTGAATCAAGGTCCTCTGCAAGGGCAGCCAGAGGTTTCAACCACTCATCTCTCCAGCCTGGGAACTCTTTCTTAAAAAATAGGTTTTATTTACAAATCCTTTGCCAGATATGTGATGGAAAAATAACTTATGTTAGCCTCTGACTTCTCTTTTTATTGTTACAAGTTAGAGTCTTTATAGTTTAAAAAAGTTTAAGCTGTGCAGATGGTCCTTTAATTGACCCTACTTTTGATTTCACATATAAAAGTTTTTCTTTGACCTAAGGTTTAAAAGGTCTATGATGTTTTCTAAATTAAAAATTGCATATTAGATTTAGACTAGAGTTTTGTATAGAGGGTAAAATAAAGGTTATAATTCATTTTGTGTACATTGTCATTCAGTTTTCTTCTTTTCATTTCTTACAGTTTCTCAAGTTGTTTGTACAATTTGTCAAAAATCAGTTTTCCGTCTATGATGACATTTGTTTATAATACCCGTATTCTCTCCTATAAATCTATGTGGTTATACTTCCTCTAATACTACTTCTTAAAAATTATCATGGCTTTATAGTGAATCTAAGCATTGGATAATATTTCTTTCAACCTAGCCTTTGTTATTCAGAATTATTTTTCTTGTTTTGTATCTTTTCTCTAATCTCAGAATCTGTCAGTGGATACAGGATCATTCAATTCTACTTGACTTGCATTGGTTTTGTAGATGGGGAATGGGCTAGAGAGAACTGACATCTCACCAATGTTGGCTTCTCTACTTTATGACTAGGGTTAAGTTTCTGAATGCTTTTGTCAGAGTCTTCTATTCCATCATACTGGTTACGCACACTTTTTTTGTAAGATTCAGGAAATTACAGTGCATTTGTCATCACTGAGAAGTGCTTTAGAAATCATTAATATGAGGGAAATTTTCTCAATTGATTTTTCTTCACCTATCGAAATGATCATGTAGTTTTTCTTCATTAGACTGTTAATATGACACATTACATTGATTAACATTTGAATGCTGAAAGTGCCTCTCAGGTCTAGGATAAACCCAATACATCCTGAGGTGTTAGGTGCTTGATAAATTGCTCCATTTGCTTTATAAATATTTCAGTTTTCTTTTCATGGATTTGGAATTTGTATGCACACATCATATTTTCTTTTTCTGTAATATTTTAAGCTTGATATCAAGGAACACTAGTCTCCAGGTGATTCTGAAAGCCTTTTCTTCTTGTTTGCAGGAGCAGTTGTATAGAATTCATGCCATTTCTTTAAAGCAATTAAAATTTCTTATGGAATAAATGGTGTAAATGGCCGAGGAGACCACCTGGCACCTGAAAATTTTGTTACCAATTTTCTGAATGGAAGTTTGATGTTACTCTGGACTGTAGACTATTCCACCTCTCTAAATTTTCTTGAATAATTTTTTTTCATACTTTGTGTTTTTCAGTAAATTTGGGCCATTTTAACTGTGCTTTTAATTTATGAGATTACTATCCTTTAAAGTCATTCTATTGTTATTTTATTGCTTGTGTGGTATATAGTGCTATGCCAATTTCATTTTTGTTTGTCCTGTTTTTCTTGGTTTGTTTTTCAGGCGTTATACATTTTAAAGTGTATTTTTAATTATAATAAAATTACATCACATTCCCCTCCCTTTCCTCCACCTAGACTCTCCTAAATCCTCTCCCTCCACCCTCCCGCACATCTCCCTCTCAAGCTGTAGCTTTGTTTCCCGTGTTTTTATTGTTACATACATATATGTATGTAGATTACACAAATACATAAATACAACCCGATAATCCCATTTTTGTTTGTTATATGTACATGTTTGCAGAACTGACTACTCTGCATTGAACAACCAATGAGGGCTCATTCCTGGGAGAGGCTAATTATCCCTAACCCAGCTGTTATTTGTCGCCTGTAGTTACTCCTCTAGGGTTGGAACCCTGCAGCATCTTTCCCCCTCTTTGTTAACATGTCCATTGATACTGCTATTCTTCTTGATGCAGTCATTTCTAGGAGAGATTATTTCACAGCAGACTTTCTGGTATTCCGGTTTCCACAAACTTTCAATCCCTTCTTCTGTGATGCTCCCTGGGCCATAGATCCTGGACCTGTGCTGTGGATGTACCCACTAGGGCTACCTTCCCTCGTGTGACCTGTTTCTCTCAGCGTATGTCTGGTTCTGTTTTTTCCTCTGATGGTCTCTATTTTCTAAAGGTAGAGGTTTCTTTGATGAAGGGTAGTAGCTACATTTATCTGTGAGTATAAAGACAAGATTTAAAATGTATAACAAGGAATTACATTACTCTAGCAAGGTGGTTCTTTTCTAGGGTCCGTGACTTCACTTGCTCTGTGAAGCTGGCTTGATTTCCGTCCTGTTCGGTGAGTGAGCCATAAGTCCAATCATGATATGAGTGCCTCTGTTGTACCTTTTGTGGGTATCTTGCCATGCTGTTGTTGTGGTTCATAGGCATGGCAGCTAGGTAGGATTGTTTAATTGACATCTTGCATAGTATTTCATGGTACTATGAGAGCTAGACTGTGGGAGAAGCTTTACGTTCAGATCCAGATTGACTAATTCAAGTCCTGTGTCTTAATATGTGGTGTCTTCAGCAATTGGGGCCCATTTGAAACATCTGAGAAACCACTACGGACCTATATTGTTTTGGGAGTCACTTGGACTACCCCAACTATGGGATGTTCAGGCCCCAGAGGTATCTAAGAGCCAGGGGCCCAGCTTGGCCTCAACCAGTTCAAGCTTGTTATAGCTGGTACCTTGAAACATATGCTCCTAGTACTTCCCCATAAACCAACCTGGGTCTGCCTGGGGGCCTTGGCAACAGAGGCAGAGTCCTAATGTGAAATGACCTGGACCAGTGAGAGTTGACCATGCCAGCAAAGCAAAGACCTTCCCCTCTGGCTTGGTGGAGGGTATAAAAAGACTTAGCCCTTCCTCAATAAATTGGACTTATTTGTGTTTGATTCTGCATTTTCTTGCCCCCCTCCCACAAGGGGAACTAGCAGAGCTCAAAGCATAGGCAATGTCAGCACCTAAGTACCATTTGAAAGGAGGTTTCTTGTGTCTGCTATTGGGACTTTTATTAGTCCGTGGTTCCTGAGGGAGCATTGTCAGTTCAAATGGCTTAAATTTAAGACACACATACACATCACATACATGTATTGTGTATAATTTTAGATAAATCTAGAATAATATGGTTCATTGAGGCTTTTTGCAGAACCTAGACTTATTAAAGAACCCTGCAGTACCAGTTTAGTCTCTCCTCTCTTAATATCAGATTGCTATGGTATTTGGATAGAATGGCTGATAAGCTTGTGTATTTGAATACTTGGTCCCCACTTGTAGGAACTGCTTTGGAAGGATTAGGAGGTTTGCCCTTGTGAACTAGGTGTGTCACTAGGAGTGGGCATTGAGGTTTCAAAAGACTGATGCTATTTCCAATCTCTTCCTCTCCCTCTATATTTTCTGCTTGAGGATTTGAGGATCAAGATGTAATTTCTCAGCTTTTCCTCCTGCCATACCTCTGTCACTCATAGACTCGAACTATCTGAAACTATAAGCCCTACTAAACACTTTCTTTTATAAGTCGCCTTGGTCATGGTGTTTTGTCATGGCAATAGAAAAATAACTAAGACCATTTCCCTCCATATCTAATCAGAGTGTGTCCACCACCATCCTCTGATAGTCATGGTCTATCTCTGGGAAGATAAACTGTTTATTAGCTCAGCATGCAGAGAACACTCTTTGTTGTTAATGTTTCCTGAGAAGTTTTTCCGTTGCTGACCTGACCCTGCTCCTTAGCTGTAGAATCGTCTTGCTTGCACTATATTGGGAATTGAGTCTTCCATTGTGAAATCTCATCGCTGTGGTCCCTATACCCACCATGATGCTCCTGTATATGCTTTAAACAATACCATGGAGGGAGTTATTTTATCACCTTTTTAACCTTACTCAACCCCCTTAAACTGTTCGTCTTGTAGTCCTTCATCACACTACCCTAATCCAAGTTTGTCTGAACTCCTCAGGCTTCCAAAGCTTCCTTTTTTCTACCTCTTCATAGAACATTAGATTTCCTGTCTGCTGCTTCAGTTCTCTACAGCTGGAGATGCCCTCAGTTGAGACAGCAAGGCTGAGAAAATTGAAGACATTTCTTCCTCTGCAGTCCTTACATCACACACATTCTTTTACCCAGTTGATCTTGACAGGACAGTTTTCTCTGATGGGTTCAGGTGCACATATAACATTGCTATGACAACCAAGGAGCAGCTCTGTGACTCAGGGCAGGAGGCTGGGAGAGGAACAAAGAAAGAAATAAAGACAGAGTGAGAACAAAACAAAGCTGGGGACTTCTTGCATGTTCCCTTCCTTCAGAAACTCTTTTTTTAGTCCTCAAGACAGAAAAAAAGGATGCTGTCTTCAGAGTCTCTGCACACACCTCACTAACCTGGTTGCCAACAACAAGAGGACCACAAAAGACAAGAACAAAGCAGGCTAGAGTCTGTCCCCATTCTGAAGTCCTCTGGCATGCCACTCTTCAGAGTCGAGACTCCCATTGTGTATTCTGTCCAGTTTTTCATTGCAGGCTGTGAGAGAGAGGCCTCGTGGTGAGCTTATTCCTTCTTGGTTGACACTGTCACTTCTATGGCTTAAAAGTACAATAAAATTCCTACAGATGGGTAAAGCTCCAGTAGACTGTGGAGGTTGTGGCTCTTTTTTTGAATCATTTATCAGGGTCCATGAGCTGATATTTTGAACAGTAATTCTGGAAGGAAATTATTTGAAGTTGAGTTTGTTTTGTAAAATCTAGCAGGTGCATTTTAGCAGCACTTTCTGACCTCTAAACTTACTCTGGTTTTTCTCTGTATTTTTATCCCACAAGTGACTTCCTTTTCATTCTTAGGACAGTGAATAAAAATGTTCTATTTTCTTGTCTTCCCTTAACTGAAAATCTCATGGATGTCTTTTAGCATCGAGGGACAATGTCTGCAGTTGATAGGAACTGTGTATGTATTGATCTGATGACTGAGGAGAGTTTATACATACCTTTTTCAAATATCCTACACATGAAGGATTATGTCACCCAGATGTTATGAAGTTGGTATATAGCCTTTGAGATTGAAATTCTGAATCAGTTCAATACTTTCCCATACTTTTTTTTTTTTTTTTTTTTTTTTTTGATTCTCAGGAACATGTGTTCTCAAGGTCACTTTTTCACACTGAATTTTCAACACAGCTACATTTGTGTCTTATGTCTCTTTGTTCTACTGCATACAAAACAAACATGAACTTAGATTTTTTTCTTTGTTTCTCAATTCCTTTATAGACAGTATCCTCTGCATGTGTCACAAACATATGAATGTGAAGTATGCATATCTACATGTAAGAAGGTCTACAATGATACAGAGTTATTTCCTTGCAGCACCTTCCAAGGTCCCAAATAAAGTCCATAAAATTGAATAGTAGATGCTTTTTGGAGCTTAGCTACCACATGGCTGCATCTAGCTTTTTGCTAGATGATATGACACAAAATATTTCACCTGTCTACTCTGCTATTCAGTTGCAATCTAACTTTGTATACTCACAAAGTTAGATTTGTTAATCTACAAAGGGACACACTAACAGACCTTTTGAAGATGAAGAGTAATCTGATAGAAGTGGCCAAGGCTTTAGGATTTCAATTTCTATTCCTAAGTGTTTGTATGTTTGTGAGCACCTGAAGGTGTATATGTGCACACATGTATGTGGATCAATGTCTAGTGTTGTTCAGGAACCATCATTTTTGTTTGTTTGTTGAAACAAAGTTTTTCACTGATTACATCTTGCCAAGTAGGCTAGGCTGACTCACCAGTGCTTTCCTGAGATCTGCTTGTCTCTGCCTTCTCAGTACTGAAATCACAGGCATGTATCACACATATGGCCTTTTAAAAAGAGTCTTCCAGGGATCAAACTTGGATCTTTATACTTTCACAACAAATAGTTTCCCAAACAACCCATCTTTTCAACTCCTTCAATTCTTTAATACTTTTTTACTGCTATGATTTGAGCCACACTTTCCATTCTTTCCTAATTCTGCCATAAAGCATAGCAGTAGTAGAAGTGAGGTTAGGGTTGGAAGTGAAAGTTTATGCATCATGACACATGGATTTATTATGAAGAGCAGGAGAAAGGTGCCCATCCTGAAAAAAAGGGTCACCACTTGCTTACAAATGATCATGGAATTTGGAGTTAGAAGACTTGAGGTTATTTTCTTACTTAGCAGTTCCCGTCTTGAATTACCTTGAGATAAGCCTTTATTTCAAACTGAGGAAGGTTCTTGCACATCTTCTTCATGTAAAAATATTGTATAGCTTTGTTCATCTATTTCAAATTCCCATTATTTGGTTCATCTATTTATTGTCTCTCTGTGTCTCAATTATATCACCAATAAAATAAAAATAATCATATCTAGGGGATGTTACTATAGAAATAGGATAACATAACACATGCAGAGACATTTTGTAGAGTGTTACTTTAATGTATCAGTCCCCATTTTCTTTTTTGTATCTAAATTTTAGTAGTGATTACCCCATAAAGAGTTATTTATTGTCTTATTTTTTATTTTTACCTTTACTTTTATTCATTCTTCTTTTAAGTACACATCATTTGCATAATTTCAGACATATATATGATGCATTGTGATCTTATTCACCCCTTATTACCATCTCCTGTCTTGTCCATTTCTGCTGACCCCTCCTTCATAATTTGTACTTCCTCACTTTCATGACTTCTTAAAATTACTGACTTTAATTGGGGTTGCCTGTATGAGCAATAGAAAGGGCTTATTTACTGGAACATGGACAATTACCAATGGTTACACACCGAAGAAAATGGCACTTTACTTTCCCCTTTCTGTCCCCATAATCATTAACTGCCAATAGCTCCTGCTGGAGGGACTTGTCTCCCCAAGTGCCTTCATCCATGATATAATTTTTAAAGGTCCAGTTTTGTGAAAGTAGTGCATAGATGTCTAAAGCTTTTGTGTCCATGAATCTGAGACTGTAGCATATCATTTGCAGAAGCTGCTCCCATCCTCTGGCTCTTACATTCCTTCTCCTCTTCTCTTCTATAACATTTCCAGCCTAATGTTTTCTTACTCTACTGCCAATAGAGTTGTCCTTGAGTTCTCTTCTGAGGTACTTTAAAATCCTCATATCGAAGAGCCCAAGAACTTGAAAAATTCCCCCAGTGACACAAATACATCTAGTAAATCCTCATATCTGCATCCTCTGGTTTTTATTATGAACCAGTCATCTGTAATCACGAGTCATTTTTTTTTAAACTAAAGCTAACTTTAGTTGAGTAATCTAGGTATTAAAATTTAGTTTCCTGGGGAATGTTTGAAAGTGCTGGTAAGTTATGAAATAGGGTTTTGGGTGAGAAAGTATATCCTGGAAACTCTAGATTTTCTTATTATCTAGAACAGATCTTCAGTGAAAACAATATGAGTAGTTTTGAGATGTCTTGGTTGTTACTTAATTTAATTAAATAAAGTATGGCTGTGGGAAGCTTCTGGAAAATTACCCATACTGATGAGAGACTAAGAAACATCCGGTGTGGTCACATCATAAATAAATAAATCTACTTGCTGTTTTCTGCTCATCTTCCAAATCTATTCTATGTGATAAATGACCACACTAAGATGCTTGGGAGTGGAAGGCTAGTTTATATCATTTTTTATTTGTTGAAACAATTTATGTACAACTATTTAAAGTTGATTTACAAGAAGATGAAAGTAAGTTTTAATGATGGCGCATGAATCACTCACTATGCCATTTTCCTAATCCAATAGTTTACTTGTTTTCAGAGGTCCTTCAAATTCCACATGTACAGTGTTTGTGAGTGTTAGCTTAGTGACCATAAGATTTAGAATCTGTGCTTTACATAACATTCTCTTAACACTTTCTGTGGTGTTCTGTAGTGCCTATCTTCCTTTTTCTTAGAGGTTGTTTAGTAACAACTTGTCAATCATTCTATTTTTGTTTTAGTTTGTACCAGTTAGTTTCTGCCACCGTGATACAAACTAGTCACCTGGGAAGGTGGAATCTTCAATTGAGGGACTGCCCCATTAGATTTTGTTTATTAATTAAATTTGTTCATTTATTTACATTTCAACTGGTTTCTTCTCTGTCCTTTTCTTCTATTTCCTCTGTCCAGCTCCTTACCACTCCCCAATCCTTTTCTCTTTTTCTGTTCAGGAAAGGGCAGGCCTCCTAAGGATATCAACAAAGCATAGCATATCAAGTTAGGTAGGACTAAGCCCCCCACCCCTTTTGTATTTAGACTGGTCAAGGCAATCCAGTTTGAGAAATAGGTTCCCAAAAGCCAGCCAAAGCAGTAGGGGAAGTCCCTTCTCAAACTGATAGGAGTCCCACAAGTAGATCAAGCTACACAATTGTCCCACATATGTAAAGGTCCTAGGTTGGTTCTGTGCAGGCTCCCTGGCTGTTGATCCACACTTTGTGATATTTTTCTATATGTAAGGCATTATCTTGATTAATTATTGATGTGTAAGGCCTGGGTAGAAATGCTCCTCAGACGGTGATCCTGGATTCTATTAGAAAGAAGGTTGAGTAAGCCATTGGAACATGGCCTCGGCTTTAGTACCTGCCTCCAGGTTCCTGTCCTGACTTCCCTCAGTGATGGACTGTGACATTTAGGTGTAAGATGAAGCAATTCCTTCCCACTCCACATTGCTTTTGTCCAGTGTTCCATTACAGAAATAGAAAACAGACTAGAATATCTTTTGGAAGGGCAGAGTTTCATTAAGTAACCCAGCCTAGCCTTGAACTTGTGATACTTTTACCTCAGGCTCCCAGGTATTGTGATGAAATGAGAGGCATCTGCTACCATGCCAAGCTCTTAGTACAGTAAAATAATGTGCCATCATGTCTGTGGATGTTTAGATTACTTATAAATATTTCCTGTGGTAGATATTACTGCACTGTCTCCATGGCTAATACATACCGATGCAGGTATTAAGGTACTTGTTAAATGTTTACCACTGTAGGTGTTTGTGGATTGTCTCCATTGTTAAATCTTTACCAAGTACGTTTTGGTGTACTGCCTTCATTCTTAAATGTTTTCTATTATACTTATGAGCGTGTTGCCTTCATGGCTGAAGCTCCTAGCTCTTGTTAGGGTCACAGGCAATTAGAAAGAGGCAGAATCAACACAATTTCTTCATCTTTCATGTGACTATTTAATACTTAATAGTTTTATGCAGTATTAGCTCAAGGTTTACTTTATATTTTTCTGTTTGTCTATTTTTTGTATATTGACCTACTGCTTACATCTTTTTCTTATATATTAATAATTTGCTGCAAATATTTTCCCAATTTGTTTTCTCTTTAAACCATGACTTTATTTTTCATTGCAAAGCAATTTTGATTTTAGATGATCAATAATGTTTTAAAGTCACTTTGTAATATTTTTAGGTTGGTTCAAGTAAAAGAAATAATCTTCTATTGAAAATTTGACAAATTATACTCTAATTTTTCTATTTCTTCTATAAAAATTTTCAGTGATTGAACATACCAATTTCTGAGTTTAGATCTGAGGCCCTCTTTTATATCCCAAATTGGCAACTTTAATGAAAAATGCCCTTTTAGAAATCCCAATGTGAACACAGAAAGAGGGAAAGCTGATAAACATACAAGAAAAGCTTCCAAAGCAGAGGGCTACTACAAGTCAGTCATGTGTAGCTTCTTCTCATTTCTTCACATGACCATATTGAGACATGATAAACAGTTCAAAAATAATATCTCATCAAACTTTTGCTTTCCTATCTATTTTCTGCAGTAGTTTATACATTTCAGAAATTGTCTTTCTCAGAAGTTTTGTAAAATTCTTTTGAACTATTACTTTAGCCAGCAATTTGTTTTATTTACTTTAAATTTTTTCTTTTCTTTTTGAGATAATATAATTACATAATTTAGCCCTTCCCTTTAATACTTGTAAGCGCTTACAAATTTCTTTCCTAGCTCTCTTTCATGGTCTCTTTTAAAATTAGTTTTTGTTACATGCTCATATATATATATATATATATATATATTTAAATATAGGCTCCTCAGTTGATAGACTGATATACATTCCAGTTATATAATATAATTTAAGTAAATATAATGTTGTTTGTATATATGCTTTTAAGGGTGACCATTTGATATTGGATAACCAATTGGTGTTCTCTTTCCTGGGGAAGCCTATTTCTCTCATTTTTAGCATAGTGGCCTGTAGTTCTTTGTGTGAGGTTGTAGCCTCATGGTCCTTTTTTTATATGAAGAAATCATTATTTTATACAACTATGTTTGATTTGCATTGCTATGATCATGTATAAAGGAAGGACAGAACACTTACTTTGACTCACAGTTTCTGAAGGCTCAGTCTGTCATTACAGAGGGGAACAGCAACAGAGTGGTTTACATCATGGTGGCTAGGGAGCAGAAAAGGGGCATTCAGGAAGGGATCAGTTCTAGATAGATCTCCCAAAGATACATCCTTTTAGCTACCCTAGCTACATACTTCCTTCAAATGTCTCCTCCTCCTTTTACCATCTTTTAATGAAGTCATTGAATTAGGAGTTAATCAAAGGTTAGATCTATTCCTTGCATCAGAGCCCTTAAGACCTATGTTTCTGAAAAATACCAACATCATCAACATGGAAGGTAGGGGGAGACAGGAAAGAAGGGAAGGAGGGAGGAAGGGAGGGAGGGAGGGAGAATTTCGTTTTACTAATTGCCTAAGCAGGTATTTAATTAGTGTGATACAACTTTAAAACATTTATATCTTCTGGATGAGAAGACATTTCATCAATTTTAATGACCATGACTTATAAAGGTTTTCCCTTCAAGTTTTATTTTATATGATGCTGATTCTTCTATGGAATCGAATTTTAAGTGTTTTATTTCTTTCTCTCTATGACTTTAAAATATCTAAATGTTTTTTAACTGATGAATTTAATCTACTTAATCCATTAGAATTATTGATAGTCATGCTTGTTGGTGTCATTCTCTTTAGTACTAATGATTTCTCCTCTCTTCTATTTTTTTTTCTGTGTAGGCCACCTGCTTTGAAGATTACTCCCAGCTTTAGCACTCTATAGTATTCTAAAATAGACAATACCAAGGGTAAGTGTGGTTATGCTGTGCCTTTCATGGCAATCACCATGAGTGTCAGAGTCTGAGCTGACTTTTAGGGTAGACTCCATTTGACATCAGAAAATAAGTAAGGATTAGCATTAGGAAGCAAGATTAGAGAAACATAATGTGGAAGATGTTTGTGCATTTGGAAGCTAAGCGAAGAGGAAGACAAGGAAAATGTTGGGATATGGTTACTAGAAGAAAAAGACATCATCTAGAAGACAGCTGAAGGAAGGTGGAAGAAGGTCATTGGAGTCTAGGCTAGTGGGTGATTATTATAAGAAATGTAAGAAATAGAGTATTCATTGTAGAAGCCTATACCAAAGGCTGTAGTCATAAATTGAGATGTATCAGTAGAAGCTTCATAGTGTCAACAATGGTCAGTACAAGACTCTTATATCTGGTATCATTTTGATGTAGATGAGACAGATTGAAAGAGAATCACTCTAGAAACCATGAGTGTAGAGATCAAGGATGTTGTCCTTGATTATCAAAATCCTGTTTTTACATGATCCAAAAACTGCCACATACCAGCATCTCCAAAGACTGTCCTTCTGTGGACTTCCATAGCAGGGATGACCGTCTCTGAAATATTTATTAGAAGTCTCAGAAAATAAATTCAACTGCCCAGCACTACTTAAAGTTTTCATGAGTGTGAGGGCAAAGGCCATCTTAGACAATATTCTAGAAAATATTCATATTTGAACAGAATAGAGAAAAATCTCAGTATATGAGATCAGAACTTGCATGTCCTTATTTACATGCCAACAGAGAAAATGACCTTTCATGGTGATAAGAGATAGGCAGGCACTTGTTTCTCGCCCTTTTATTAAAATCAAATTTATGAGTAGTGGAGATAATGGCAGAAAATTTACAAGAATTATGAGACAAGAATTGAGCAATGGGTTCTACAGCTTTTATACTTCCTGTCTCTAATAAATCCATACTGTGCAATTGCTACCTGTGTTCCAGGGAATTGAGTAATGTTGCTATGACACCTCCCCTGCATTAGCAAGCTGAGTGGAGGAATGTAATGTCATTCTGCTGAGGAATAGTTGTCCACCGGGGTCAAAACAGCAGATACACAGTTCCATTCCTTAAAAAAGTTCCGACACTCTAGTCTAATGCCTTCTGAAAGGAAAATGTACTGCAAAGGGTGAAATTTATGTCACCTCAGGTATCTCAGGCTGCATTAAGAGTTTTGCCAACGCCATAGAGGAGGTCACAGTACCAAGAAGAGAGAACTTCTGAGATGCTCAGCTGTTAAACTCTTCCCTGTAAAGCCTTTGCGAATCAAAAAGCTTGTGATGAGCACAGAGAATGCAGAGGTAGACAGAATGATCAATAAATAATCTAGATGACCAAGACTCAAGACATCTTCAGGTATGTGAAAACTTAGTATGAAAGTGCATTTTCATCTTGAATTATAAATCAAAAGAGGCATTTGAGTTTATGCACAAACATTAAGAAGCTGTAATTGATTATATTCCTGATGTTCAGTGTGGAATACAGTTTTTAGGATACATGCAGGTGGTATAAAATACTTTAATTAAGGGCATGGCTGTTGCAGGCATAGCCTGTGATTTAATTTTTGCAGCACATGAGGGTTATTTTTAAAATTTTTACTTTGACTTAGGCATATTGCTTATTCTTTACCATCTGCTCTCCTATCTGTGAAATGGAAGAAACACCTGAATCCATCTCATGGTTACTACCCTGCTCAAAGCAATAAAGAATATAAATTGCACTGTTCAATTACAGTACTCAGGAAATACCAGGAAGCAGCATACTGTAATGTTTAGGACTCAGGCTTCTGATTAGGGCATTCTCAGTTCACATTCTAGTTCTCCCACAAACTAGCTGTTCCACTCTGGGTGACCTGTTTCCTTGGTCAAAACAAATCCAGAAAAAAAAAAAAAAAGAAAGAAAAAAAATGAAGAAAACATGTCTGAGACAGAGTCTGTATTTATAGTGTGTATTTAAGATTTTTTACTGTTTGGGGGGACAAAATCAGAATAATTTTAACCTTTTATTTATTTGCTTTTTTAAACCTTAGAATAAAAAATACATTATCATTTCTTTTGTCTTTTTTAAAAAAATATTTGTTTTTTTTTTTTGAAATGGAAATTTCAGGAACCTTCCCAGTTCTTCTCCTTTGCCAGCACACCACAGTTCCAAGAGGCTGGGAATGGGTACCAAATTCCTCAGAATCACTCATATGTCTTTTTTTCTTTTTTAAAGGATTTCCCCTCATGTATATATACCACTGCTCCCACTCCGTTTCTTCCTCCCAGCCCCTCGCAATCCCCCCTCAGCCTCCCTCCACCCCATCACCCCATCCATTCCCCAAGGAGGGCAAAGAGTCCCAGGGTTGGTAAGTTCTGCTTTATCCATTTGGTGTAGGTCCAAGTCCCTCATCCATTATTAAGGCTGGGTTAGGTGTTTCTCTACAGGGAATGGGCTTCAAGATGCCAGTTCATGCACAGGAACATAGTCTGATTCTATTCCCTGAATCTCTATAAATTGCCCACACCATTTGACAGTCATCTACCTTTGGAGGGTTTAATTCCTTTCCCTAAAGGTTCCTCAGCAGTTGTTTCTGATTCAGTGAGCTCCAAATAGGTCAGGTAAGCCATCTCTGTGGGTCTCCTCCTCATGATCCTGATCCCTTTGCTCATATGCACTCTCTTCTTTCTCTGTTCAGCTGAATTGGGAGCGCAACCTGGTGCTTAGCTATGGATCTCTGGGAGAGTGGACAGCCTTATCTTGTTCTTGATTTTAATGAGATTGCTTTGAGTTTTTCTCCATTTAGTTTGATGTTGGCTGCCGGCTTGCTCTAGATTGCCTTAATTATGTTTAAGTATTTTCCCTGTATCCCTGATCTCTCTGGAACATTTATCATGAAGAAATGTTGGATGTTGTCACAGGCCTTTTCAGCATCTAATGAGATGCTCATGTAATTTTCTTTCTTTCAGATGACATTGACAATTTTTCGTATGTTGAACTATCTCTACATCTGTGAAATGAAGCATACTTGCTCATGGTGGATGATTTTTTGGATATATTATTGAATTTGGCTTGCTAGTATTTTATTGAGTATTTTTGTACTAATGTTTATGAGGGAGATTGTTCTGTAATTCTCTTTCTTTGTTACATCTTTGTGTTGTTTGGGTATCTGGGTGACTGTAGCCTCATAAAAAGTTTGGCCATGTTCCTTGTTTCTATTGTGTGAAACAATTTGAAGAGTATTTGTTTTAGTTCTTCTTTGTAAATCTGGTAGAAATCTGTGCTGAAACCATCTGGCCCTGGGCTTTTTTTGATTGGGAGACTTTCAATAACTGCTTCTATTTCCTTGGGCAGGTTATAAGTCATTTATCTAGTCTTGATTTAATTTTGGTAAGTGGTACCTGTCCAGAAAGTTGTCCATTTCTTTTAGATTTTCTAATTTAGTGAAGTACAAATTTTTGAAGTATGATTTAATGATTCTTTGGATTTTCTCTGTTTGTTGTAATGTCCCCTTCAATTATGATTTTGTTATTTTGAATATTCTCACTCTGCTCTTTGGTTAGTTTGATCAAAGGTTTGTCTATCTTGTTGACTTTTTGAAAGAACCAACTCTTTGATTCATTGATTTTTTTTTGTATTGTTCTCTTTGTTTTAATTTTATTGATTTCAGCCCTGAGTTTATTTTCTGCCATCTACCCCTGGGTGAGTTTGCTTCTAATTGTTCTGGAGCTTTAAGATGTGCTGTTTAGGTCTCTTGTGTGAGATTTCTTCAAGTTTCTTATGTAGGCACCTAGTGCTATAAATTTTCCTCTTAGCACTGCTTTCATTGGTCTCATAAGATTGAGTATGTTGTAGATTCATTTTCATTGAATTCTAAAAAGTCTTTAATTTCTTTCTTTACTTCTTTCTTGACTCAGAGGGAATTCAATTGAAAGATGTTCAGTTTCCATGAGTTTGTAGGCTTTCTGTGGTTTGTGTTGTTGTTGAGTTCTAACTTTAGACCATGATGGGTTATTCACATTATTTTATATCTATTCACATTTGTTTTATGATTGAGTATGTGGTGAATTTTAAAGAATGTTCAATGAGGTGCTGAGAAGAAGGTATATTCCTTTGTGTTTGGGTGAAAAGTTATGTGTATATCTATTAAGTCCATTTCAGTCATAACATCTATTGGATTCATTATTCTCTGTTAAGTTTCTGTCTGGTAGACCTACCCATTGGTGAAAGTGGGATATTGAAGTCTCCTACTATTAATGTGTGTGGTTTGATGTGAGATTTCAGCTTTAGTAATATATCTTTTATATAGATGGGTGCTCTTGTATTGGGGGCATAAATGTTCAGAATTGAGACTTCATCTTGATGGTTTTTTTCTTGAGGTGAATTAGTAATGTCCATCCTGATCTCTTCTGATTGCTTTTAGTTTGAAGTCTATTTTGTTAGATATTAAGATAGCTACACCAGCTTGTTTCTTAAGTCTATTTTTTTTTGGAAAATATTTTCCCAACCTTTTGCTCTGAGACAGTGTCTGTCTTTGAAGTAGAGGTGTGTTTCTAGTATGAAGCAGAAGGATGGATTCTCTTTTTGTGTCCATTGTGTTAGCAGGTGTCTTTTTATATGTGAATTGAATCTATTGATATTGAAGGATATTAATGACCAATGATTGTTATTTCCTGTTATTTTTGGTGGCATTGTGTGTGTTTCACTTCTTTGGGGTTTCCTTCTGTGGGATTATCTATTCAATGTGGCTTTGTGGGTTTATATAGCTTACTTAGGTTGGAGTTTTCCTTCTAGTGACTTATTTAGGACTGAATTTGTGGATAGATATTTTAAAATCTGGTTTTGTCATGAAATATCTTGTTTCTTCTATCTATGGTGATTGACAGTTTTGATGACTATAGTAGTCTAGGCTGGCAACTGTGTTCTTTTAGTGTCTCTTATAACATTTGACCAGAACCTTCTGACTTTCATTGTTTCCTTTGACTTGTCAGGTGTTAGTCTGATAGGTCTACCTTTATAAGCTACTTGTCCTTTTTCCTTTGCAGCATTTGTTATGTAGGTTAGTGGCTTTATTATTGTGTGATGAGCAGACTTTTTAAGGGTCTAGTCTATCTGATTTCTGTAAGTAAGCTTCTTGTATCATTATAGGCATTTTTTTCTTTAGATTGGGAAAGTTTTCTTCTATGATTTTGCTGAATATATGTTCTGTGCCTTTGAGCTGGTATTCTTTTCCTTCTTTTATTTCTATTATTCTTAGATTGTCTCTTTTCATTATGTCCCATATTTCCTGGACATTTTGTGTTATGACTTTTTGGCTTTAGTGTTTTCCTTGACTGATATATATATTTCCCCTACCAAATCTTCCATGCCAGAGATTCTCTCTTCCATCTCTTGCATTCTGTTGGTTATACTTGGATCTGTGGTTCCTGTTTGTTTCTTCAGATTTTCTACTTCCAGTATTCTCTCAGTTTGTGTTTTTTTATTGCTTCTATCTCAGTTTTTAAATATTGAGCTGTTTCCTTCACCTATTTGATTGCTTTTTCTTGTTTTTTTTTTTTAATTTTCTTTAAGGGATTTGTCGAACTCTTCTAATTTTTTGTTTGTCTTTTCTTCTATCTCTTTAACGGAGTTTTTAAATTGCTGCTTTAGAGGTTTCTATTATCATCATAAAGTTGTTATTAGGGTAATTTTTTCAGCTTCTTCTCCATTGGCATATTCAGGTCTTACTGTTGTAGAACCATGAGATTCTAGTGGTGCCATTTTGTTCTTTATGTTGTTATATGTATTCTTGCACTGGTGTCTGCCCATTGTTTCCTTGGATTGATGCAGGATTTGTCTGTATTTCAGGCAGCTGATCTTGGTGAAATCTCCTCTGGCTGTGTCTGAATCTCAAGAAGCCTCTTTTTGTCCAGTCTGTGCTCTTGGTTCACTTGGAGGTAGCATATTTTGTGTCACAGTGAGCCATTCTTGGTTCAATAGAAGCTGATCATTTCTGTGTCTCAGGGATCCAGTCTTGGTCCAATATGTGCTCTCAATCCTGTGGGAGCTCTTGATCCTATATAAGCTCTTAACCCAATAGGGGCTCTTGATTCAATAAAAGCTCTTGATCAAATGGGTGCTGGTGAACTGTGCGTTTCAGGAAGCCACTGAGGTCACAGACAATGATTTGGGGGCTGGGCCAGGATTTATAGATGTGGGTGTCCAACAAACTGGGATTTTAATGGAGAGTTCTGGTCAACTGTGATTAGGGGACCAATGGGTGGGGGAAATGGAAAAATCTGTAAGGAGGAGGAGAGAGAGAATAGGGGATAATATCAATTAAAATTTGTCAATGGGAGCATGATCATCTTTGATTGTGTTTATCTGATGCATAACATATCATTATTTTTTCTCCACATAAAACTGAAGGAACTTTTTAGATAGTCATACAAAGATGCTTTCTGAAAACAGTTTGTGAGCCCAACCTGATAAATATAGCACGCATCACAGATCTATACAGAAATCAACTTCTCTTTTTTATGGAACCCCCAAATTGCTAGCCCTGATGACATTTTTATTATCTGTGGCTTTGCAGCAGATTCTTCTCTATAGTTCTATCAAACAAACCTGCTTATGAGAGTAATATTTTCACTGGGACTTTTCTTTTCCTTGAATATTTTCTTCTTTCATCACAAGAGAAATCAAGAATGAAAGGTTAAGGAGTCTAGTTAAAAATGTTAATGATATGTACTAACTATCCATCCACCAAACAAAAACAGGAGGAGTTGTGAGGAGAGGCAAACAGAAAGTGACTGGAGCAATGCATTTGTCTAGGCGTGTTGGATTGCCACAGTGGGCATTCACTGAATGGAAATAGATTTAAGGGTTGGAAAGTTGCCTATGACGAAAGAGTTTTTCTTTTATGTGTGTGTGTGTGTGTGTGTGTGTGTGTGTGTGTGTGTGTGTGTATTTTCTTGTCTGGTGTTGAGCACAGTTTTGGGAGTTTCTGCATGTGAAGGCCTAAAATTGATGTTGGGATTCATCTTTGATTGCTCTTTTACCTTATTGATTGAGGCAGGGTCTCTCAATAAAATCCAGAGCTCCTGAGTATGGCTACTTTTGCTATCCAGCTTACTCTGGATAGCTATGATCAACTCCATTTACAGGAAAGACACTTCACCTACCTGGGTTTCTGAGGCCTCACACTCTGCTTTTCCAGCTTGTGCAGGAAGCACTTTAATTTCAGTGCCATCTCCCTAGTCCCAGGAAGAATATTTTTATGAGCCCCTTTGTACATTTTAAACTACCAGAATTCTTTTTGAATTCTGCTCCAGCTATCATTATTGCCTGGAGAATAAAACACTTCACTTAAACAGGAGGCTGGGGGTGGATCTCACAGTACCGTCTTTTCAGCATTGATCCAAAAAAGCTAGGAACAAATGAATCCCTGGCTACTCAGGGGCAAGAAGAGAAGATTTCTAAAACTACTAAAGAGAAGTTTTGAAAAGACTCTAAAGAATTGTGGTTTTCAACTTTTTGTTTTTTTTTTTTTAACTTTGGAGGCACTTGCTAAAATTAAAGTTGACAACAGTGTGACGAAAATGGTTAGAAGCTCAATACTTTTCCTTGTTTTACTATAATCTGAGTCCTTTAGGAAGCTTCATTGGTCAATACTTGGAAGTCATTTGACTATCATAAATGATACTTGTACTTACAGAGAATTTGAAAAACAAAAAAAACAAAAACTATATCACATAGCTAGGTGACCTTTCACCATGTCTATTGGCATGTGTTTGTTTTCAAAGCCTTCTAGATAATTTAAGAAGCATAATTTGGTGTCTCTCTTTTTGTTTGAAATTTTAATATTAAAATTATATGAGCTATGAAGATATGAATTTACTAGTGGCTTTCCCCTTTCCCTATATACATAGTCATCTACTTATTGTCTTATAGGCCAAATGCCTTTATATATGTCTTAAGGATAGCTTACAAGGTAAAAAAAAATACCTGTGGTATTTTTCATATACTATATGACAAAAAGAGTGTTGTGAAGTCCATGTATAACTATATACTCATAGGCTTCATGAAGGGACCTGAGAAGAAAGGCAAGCTTTTGATTTTGGTTTGATGAGTAACAGAAGTGAAATGAGGGGACTTGGTATAAGTGTCCTATATCTCTGCTTGCTCCTTTGCCTTTTCCATAGGATGGATAACTTATATGTTTCACTGTTTAGAAGAGAATTTAGCAAGCTTTGTCTTCCAGTGGCAAGGAAGTAAATATTTTAGACTTAACAGATTGTATAGTCTGGTAACCACTTACCTCTACCATCATGGAGAGAAAGTAGCTCAAGTTGATATGTAGGCAAATGGGCATACGTGAGTTTCAAATAAATCTTTATTTATAAGAAGGAAAATTGAGCCTCCAGCAGGGTTGAGTTTGAACTGAAGATGTAGTTTTTCTGACCCATGACTTCTAGCTCAAAGTATTGAATGGAGGCAGGGCTTACCATAAGATAGAATCACAGTGTTTTAAAAGGCTGTGCATATTGATTTTATGTCCTGCAATTTTACTGAATTCATTATTATGTGAAACAGAATTGCTTTGTATCAGGTTGCTCAGTGTGTTTACCCCTTTCTAGTCTTTAAAACTATTGAACTGAGACAGCCCATTAAGAGGGCAGGGCATATTCTTTCTTCCTCCCCCATTCAAAGATTGGTTATTGCTTTGGACTAGATGCTAGAAATTGAATGAAGGTTTCTATGCAAGGAGCAAGTGACCATGAATAGGTTTGAGTCTCTTCTGTTTGTTAAAACCCATTGCTCTTTTAAGTTGCCTTTAAATAATTTTGGGCAAAGCTCAGCTAGTAGCAAAGAAGACTGTTTCTTGATTACTCTCTGTGATGATGTATTGTATACTTTATAAAAATAGTCTGGAATATCAGAGGGCAGAACCACCCAAAGAGCCAACAGTGAAGGTTGGGGAGTAGTGACTTTTAATCTCATCTCTCAGGAGGCAGAGAGCCATTTGGATTCCTGTGAGTTCAAGACCTTAGATCCAGACAGTGGTGGCACACACCTTTAATCCTAGGTCTAAGAAAGCTGAACCAGGAAGTCAGAGGGGAGAGAAGGGAGGAGTTGAGCCTCTTCTGCTACTTCCCTTGTCAGTGGAGGACTGAGAAGTTTGGAGTCAGAGGATTCTTAGAGACAGGCTGAGGAGTTGACTGGGTGAGAAATGGCTGTGGTTTGTTTCTCTTTCTCTATAATATTTCAGATTTTCCCCAATATCTGGCTCTGGGTTTTTATTATAATACCAAATAAAATTCATGCAGTATTTTCAGAGTTGAACTTGCCTGGAGATCTCACTTGGTAAAACAGTAGAACACAGCAGTAGAAACTCAGATTGTGATTTGGGCATTCTTAGGTCCTGTAATTAAATACAATTAAAATTAACCTCTATTATTTTGTAAGAGCAATGCTTTTTCTGTATGCCTTGTCTACATGGTATTTTACACCATAGACTATAGAAATTTCTTTTAATTGCTGCAGCATGGTTTTGTATGTGACTATCTTTCAGAGGACAGCACTGAGAGAAGGCAGGAGGCTAGATGGACTAATCTGATTGCAGGATCAGGGCTTTTGGCTGCTCTCATGGGATATTCTGAGAGGAAACTCTAATGAAAAATAGATTAGATTTTTACCAAGTGCATCTTCAGGTGTCAAATCCTTACATCATGCCATTTCCCATCCTCATTACAATTACTGCCATAAGAATTGATCTAAATTATAATCTTACCCCCCCTTTTTTGGTTCCTCTTTGCAATTTTAGCAGGAAAAAGTAACAAAGGTCTAGGAGTGTACAGCACAGGTAAACACTGGTTTCTGTAGTGATAGGGTTGCTTTGCTTACCTAGGCAATATGTTTGGGGATGTGAGTTATAAAAACTAATTTTCTTAGTTGGAAAATCCATAGCACACAGAATAGAAGACTGGCTCTGTGTGTAGAACAGAGTCAGCAGTAAAACATGGGAATATAATTTGGATGTCAAAAAGGATACAAATATAATTCTAAGATATGTTGTGAAAGGAAATTCACTTAACTAATAATACTAGCTATAGGGGCAAAAAATGGTAAAATAACCATATCATCACCAGTTAAATATCTTATGAATAGATTTTTTTTGTATCAAGATATTGGAATAATGCTGTCTCTAAGGGAGTGATTTTAAAAGCACAAGTTATATGTTTTTCTGGTCTATCCTTTGCATTATTCAGAAAGTGATGGAATTACAAATGCTAGAGGTCAGTAATGACTAAAATGTGAGCCTTTTAACTATCTTTGAACTTCAGGCCATTGTTTTTCCTTTTACCATAATTTTTTACTTCAAAGAATAAATGGTTCTGGACTACTATATCATTTAGATGTGGTCTTTGCAGCGATTATCTCATGCTGCATTTTGTTATCGGTGTTCTAAAAGGTTCTTGTCCTAAGAAATGATCCATGAGACAAGAGGTTTTATGCTTTGACACACTGTAAGAGTATCACTTACTACATTCTGCTTTCGGATGGTTCCATGCCATGTTCATGTACCAAAGGTCCTGAAAAGTCTTGCATTGAAGAGATTGCTTATCTGTAGTCCAGTGTTTTGGGGAACATTTTCCTCAACATCCCTTTTTTGGTATGTGTTAAGCAGATGCTACAGAACTCAGCCTGACTGAGGTAAAGCTGTTCACTTAACTCTTGACCCATTAATCAGTGCTTTTCTTAATTAAGATGTTAGCTATCTCTCTGGTGAAAAGAAATCTGTTGCGAAATGAAAAGCAAGTTGGCCTATTGTCTGACTTGTAACACCATTTATTTTATGAACATTTTTTTCAGCCTTACTATGGTATGTAGACATGGTTCTCCTTATTTTATATAAGGAACTTGAGATTTTGGGAGACAAAGCAGACATTTTTTTTAGGCATAAAGTAAATTGTAGTGAGAAAGAAATAACCAGTTAGATGAACTAGCCTGGAAGGTGAGACTTCACTAGACTTAGAAGAGTTCCACGGGTCCAGTCTGAGATGGTTTGTGAGATCTTCTTCTCTTTGTCCTCATAAAACCATGGG
This sequence comes from Sigmodon hispidus, assembly GCA_004025045.1. Taxonomy (NCBI): domain Eukaryota; kingdom Metazoa; phylum Chordata; class Mammalia; order Rodentia; family Cricetidae; genus Sigmodon; species Sigmodon hispidus. The sequence goes on from PVIH01013176.1 coordinate 48,307, forward strand.
GCAGCAGCCACTGTGGCACTCTTCTCCTGGGATGGCCCCTGAGTTATTATCCATGCTATGTATAGAGGCAGCTCTCATCAATTTGCAGACATTGGTGTGTACATGTATGTATACATTGTGGTGACTTTTCTTTCTTCCCTATTTTTCACATACATGTAAAGTCTGTTGTATAGTGTGTATTTTGGTTGCTGAGAGGGGCCTCCCCTGAAATGTGGCCTTTAAGTAAAACGTTAAAGCTTTAAGCTGATATTCAATGATTATTCTAAAATAAGATGACATTTGGTATTTTTACCTCTCTTTGGATTGTCTTTCATTTGTGATCCTAATCCGTTCTTGCTAATTACCTAGTCTATTAAGTCTGGACTACTCATACGTTTCTGTTTTATATTTGCCTCAATTTGTTGGGGTGTTCTGTGTTATGTGGGTCAGTTAAAGATATAAGTCCCTCCAAGATGGATTTTAAAGCTTGTGTGGCAGCAGGAAGGTCTAGAGCCTCTAAGAAACTGACCTGAACTGAACCCAGAACTGCTGTACAAAGGTGCATTTATTGATTGTTACTTGAAGTTGTTTTTGGGTAAGGTATTCTCTCATACCAAGGTCCCTAATCTAATCTATACGTCTCTCGAAAGGAAAGCATCACATGCCCATAGGACTCTAGTCCTTTATTTTGTACCATTTGCAATATAAAATAATCCAAGAGCTGTGTGCCAGAGGCAGCTTGTGATCAAAGTCATGTGAAGGCTGTAATGTCCCTTCAAAACACAATTCTACAAACCACAGAAAGCAATCACTGTTTTCCACAATGATTCTTCAGGGTCAAAGTCCTTCTAGAAAACAACTATTTACTCTAATGTGCATTACCTTGGATACAATGAAAACTAAATTTCTACAAAATTAGTTCCAGGGTTTCTTGTTTCTCCCTTTCTTCCTTGGTTTATTTTACATATTTCTTCTGATAAAGAATACTCCCAAATCTATTAAATCTCTCATAATGGGTTTCCATCCATGTCCTGAACCAAAGGTTGCAGATAAATGGTCCAGAGGTATTTTTAGCTTAATTTTATGTAGTAAAACTTAAAGTGTTTGGATTATTCTCTCTTAAAATAATGTAATATTTACATAAAACTACTTATGTTTCTCTGAACCACAAATAGTAAACTAAAGCCAAACACTAGGGTCTGTGCACCCTACCGGGCATGGCCTTGTTGAGTTTTAATTGTTCTACCCAAGTCTTGCTTCTTTGTTACTTTCCTTGCCCTCAACTAGGTTTTTCCATTCAGATGTTGTTAGACTCAACAGATAACATGGACCTCATCTGTCTAACTGGCCTCCATACTTCCACCTCCCTCAACTTCACCAATAAAAACAAGAAGTACATTACTAATGCCTAGTCAATTGGCTCCTCCCCTCTGCCTCTATGTCTACAAGGAATCAACTTCTGCGAGCCTTCTAGTTCCTGGATTTCCTTAAATGCTCTTCCTTCTGATTTCATCATCCTACCTTTGTTTGGAACACCATTTCTGCTTACATCGCTAGGCTAGTCTTCACCACCGCAAGGCTTTAGTTTTTGCATAAATATAATCCATCGCATAAGCTTCTGCTTGTTTACTAATCCTTCAGAAAGTAATAGTTACATTGTTACCTTTCTGTTGAAAAATTATCAGTTGCTTTCTAGTCCCTGGTGACTAAAATGTAAACTCCCCCATTATGTTGATAATTATGGCCCTGTTTATTTTGGCTCCAGTCTTCCTTCCTTGACTAACTTCCTTTTTTTCCAGACATATTCTGTTACTGCCTTTGGCTTTGTGGACTGCTGTCCTAGTATGAGATGTCCCCAGATCCCTATATATTTGTAATAATTTAAATCTTAGCTTTCCTTAATACTTGGTCAGTTGCCATAACTTACCTAAGCCTGTATTGATCACTTCATGATTCTGCCTGCACATCATCTCCTCTAACTAAATTACAGTTTCTCTAATTGAAGTTCTCTGAAATGTAACTTTAAGAGTGATTTGAGCTTTGCAAACAATACAGATTGTTAGTATTGAAAAATATCTATATAATGTTAGTTGTGAGACACCATCTTATTGTACAGCGAACACTAATATCCTTTTCATATGTTTCCTAATGGCACCTTGATTTTGCGTGTGTGTATGTGTGTGTGTGTGTGTGTGTGTGTGTGTGTGTGTGATGATTTTGTCTGCAACAATGCATTGCTTGGGCTAGAAATAGATGCTTATTTTTGTATCCCTTAAATTTTTCAGCAAGCAATTTGCATATTATAGAAGCTTAATGGAAATGGATTATTAAGTAAATAGTGTAGTTCTCCAGAAAGATAAGATATTTGTTTGTTTATTTAGGCAAAGTCTCATGTGTGTGGCTGACCTCAAACTTGCTATGTAGTTGATTATCACCAAGAACTCAACCTTTTGTCTTACCTCCCAATTGCTGGGATTTCAGGTGTGTGATTCCATGTTCCGTCTATGGTGCTTTGGATCTAACCCAGGAAACCAAGTCTGTGAAAACAACACAATAAAATACCATCTCTTTTACTCATGCTCTGCTTTATGAAACTATCTTCTATCATCCTATGATTCTTTTGGCTGAGACTATTCTTTCTAGGATTAGTCTCAAGTTGCAACATCTTCAAGAAATAGGAATGCAATTAATCTTGAGCCAGTATTTCTTATCTCTAGGAAAACTCACACATGAATCAATTCAAACACATTATTTTGTGTGGGGGAAGGGAAATATTCACTGTAAGAAAATCATAGAGTACAGAGAATGATATGAAAAACATGACTATAAAATGATCTTATCCATCAAATTGCCCTGGGTGATTTGCTCTTACAATTGTTCATGGTGATTTATTCAACTTCAAATGTCTTCTAAATTTTCCAGAGAAGGATAAGGCCAAATTACCTGCTGGTGCCTAATCTTTCAGTAGGATTACTTAGGAGAACACTTTTGGGGCAGTTTTCGGCTTTGATGGTATTATGGTCCATTCACCATTTAACAATGGTGAGATGATTGTCATTTAGGGGATTCATCCTAACTGCACAATGGTTTCTGATTACGATAAGACCACGATGGTTGCTGATTAGAGTAATGCACTGTGGCTGCCTGTTAGTGCCCCATATCTTCTTAGGAAAAGGTGGCACCTGTAAAAATTAATAATGCATGAGTTGAGAAATCTCTGAGACAGCATTTCTGTTAAGGCCAGAAGGAAAGACAGAATCAAACTTTCTCAATCTCCCAAGTTTCTTGATCTATTCATACCAAAGAGTTTGTATCCAGCACCTGTGTTGTGCTTTACACTGTGCCAACAGCTGTTATGGACCAGACAAGATAAATAAAAGGCATTATTCCTACCCCCCAGTAGTTTCTAATCACATTGGATGAGACAAGACATTTAAATAGATAAAATTAAAGGGCAATGCAAGGCATTGTGCAGCAGGCTGCAAAGTATGCGATGTAATTAGAGATCGTGATTGTGTTTTAGGAGAGAAATAAGAGTGAGGATTGGACTCATGCCTGGCTCTTGTTTTATCTGAGATTACAGTAAAAGACATAAATAAGAAACAAAAACACTCTCATAGAGCTGTTTGTCTTTCTCCTTGGGTAAGGAAGCTGGACGTCATAGAATTTCAAGAGTTTTTAAGGATGCCGTAAGTAATTCTTAACATATGCTATGTTCATTATTCCATAGGTGATAGAAGATGAAGGACTTCTTCCTAACAATGTATCTCAATTCAAATTCTCAGAGTAATTTTATTTACCCTTGGGCTATTAGTTATCATCATCAGTGGCAAGCTCTGAGCCACATCTTTGCAGCCTTTGCATTTTTGTACTTTCCTGCTGTCTCTTTTTGTGAGGGTTCTTCTCTCTGCAGTGATCTATGGTGTTCCAGAGGAAAGAAATTTAAATTGACAGACTAAAAGATACCAGCATACAGGAGAGTTTATTAAGCCCACAGCCAATGAACGTGGTATATGCCAATGCCTTTAAAAGAATGAATCTGAGAAGCTGCAGGGCACTGGATCATGTTAGCACTGAAAAATGAGATGGGATTTTGAACAGTGTGAAATGGTCGTTCTGTTCTGTAATCGACAGTGTGTGTCAGGAAGAGATCACAGCACCAGTAAGATGGAGAAAGAAATACAGTTACAACAGGGACACATTTATGTAGGTGGAAGTTGCCAGTGACTTTTGGAGTCTGTTGTTTTTCTATGAACACATTAATTAATGAATTTATAATTTATTAAACACACACAAAATTTTTAGCAGTAACTAAAGGGTCAGGTAAGGAAGCAGAATTTTTCTGAAAGAAACATTGTTCTACAGAGGGAAATTTGGGGTCTCTATCATTCTTATCCTGTTTTAAGTGTTAAAATGAGACTTTAAATAAAATGAAACCTAGATTATTTAGAATGCTTCATGCAAATTGTGACCAGATGGTAGCCAAGCCCCCTTTCTGCTCTTGATTTTGAGACTTTCTATTTCTCAAGAAAGCTGGTTGTGTTTAATTTAAACATAGTCAAAGCATAGACTCTGTTGAGAAACCTACAATGTTGGCCAAGCAGCTGAGATAGTATGTGGTAACTTGTGTGAAATGCATATTTCCCAGTGTGATTTCTGGATTGCATTCCCCCACCTCCTTCTCCCATCCATCTGTTCCATCACATTTCATCATGACCCCTAATTGGAAGGAGACCAGGATCCAAAGATAAACTAGACATGGCCAACACCTTACAGTCCAATAACACAGACAAAGACATCCCACATATAACTTCGGAAGGAAACAGTGAAAAGATGCCTGAATTATTTGTAGAGGGTAGGTAAAGATGTTTCTAGAAGAGTGCTGCACTTTGCTGCTCCATCAGAGTTTCCTGGGAAAAGTGTGGAAGGGCCTGCTGATTACATATGATAGGGCTTTAATGATATTGTTAAATTCATATGATATTAGAGAAATATGTCAATGCAAATTGTATTTTATTTCCATGTACTAAAAATGAATATACATGCAATAATAATTATAAACTTGAAAAGGAAAATACTTCACGAGGTATCCCTTATCCATAGTTTGATTATATCACTTACATGTGAGCATTGAATCAAATGCTACTTTCTGTTGTCCTGGTCTTCTGTCAAAGACTCAGAAGACTGAATGCCACCACTGTTGATGTCTGTGACTATGAATAATTGGTTTAATTGCTTCACTTAGTGGTCATTTGTAGTAGCCACCTAAGGAAATGTTGTACATGTTCTGTGACTATAGGCTTTGAACCTGTGCTCTGGTGATGACTATACACATGTTAACAGATTTCTCAAGTACTTGACTTTGTCAACAACTCTTAATGTGTCTCTCTTATCAGTAAGATTTAAAAAATGATGCCATTTCACTTCACAGTATTGCACTGAGGATCAGACAACCATGTGTACAAACATCCTTTTTAGTTCATCTTGTACAGCATGCTGCACTTGTAAAGAACATCAAGAAAAACCTCCTTGGGAATTTCTTCATGTTTGTCTTTTTAAGCCTTTTACTCTTCATAAGAAGTTGAATGATCACTCAAGAGTAACTGATCATGCTAGCTATTGCTTTTCCTTTCTATATAAATTACTACTTCAATCTCTCTCTCTTTCTCCTTGTCCTGCAACAAATTACAGAGCTAATTCGTTTGCTCCCTTGTCAAGGTTTATTGTCACTGAAGATTCCTTGTGACCTGTATGACAGTGTAGGGATTGAATTACTGTGGTCAAAATTTTAGGATGTAGGAAACTTGGATGTGATTAGAGAAATTCAAGTTTAGATCCAGTTGGGGGGGGGGAGTCAGAAAAATGTGAGGTGGGAATTCCAGCTTGATGGCCTTCATGGTGATTATAAACTTTTAAGCCCGAAAACAATTCCAAGGAGAATCCAGTTCAGCCTCATCTCTTCCACCTGGAATAGAAATGAAGCCACTGTGACTGTGGCCTGGGGATGACAAAAGGACCAGAACTTAGGCCCCTTAGCATGGAGCGCTTCCCAGCCATTTTTCTTCATCTTCCCTCTGTATTTTAATTCCAAGTGTCCAGTGTATTCTGGATATCTTCATTATCTAGTGTAAGATGTAATGTTATCTTGAGAGTACTGCTTAGGGTTCATATTGTTTAATTTAGGATTTTATTGTACTATTCAGGAATGTGGCTGTTTATGTACTGCAATAGTATTTAAAAATGGCCACAAGAATTAAGAATCTCCATAATGTCCGGCTAATTATGTTGATATAAATTTGTGTGGCTTATAAATTAAGTAAATACAGGCAAAAGAGGACTTATAAAACCTGAGTTGCAGTCTATGTTTCTCCACTTTTTTGCTATGAGAATGTCAATATGTCACTTTACATTTTATAAATATGAATTGTTTTTCTGCAGAGTGGAGATAAAGCTAAGCATGGTCATTTGAATGAGAATAGCCACCATAGGCTCTTATATCTGAATGGTTCCCAGTTGGTGGACAACTTAGGAAAGACTAGGAGGTGTGACCTTGCTGGAGGAACTGTGTGGAAGTGAGCATGGATATTTCAAGAACTCATACCTGTTGTATAGTTTCTGGCCCAGTCTAAACCTTTCTGGCCTAGCCTAGAGGTTCAGACCTACTCTCAGACCTGGTAAACCTCAAATAACCACACACAGGCTTATATTCATTTTATTCTGATTTGCCTAAGGCCCAGGCATATAATTTGCTAACTCTTTACCCTTAAACTAGCCTATGATTCTTATCTTGTTTAGCCATGAGGCTTGTCCAGAGCAGTTTTTCAGCTTCTTTCTTCTGCTTGTACTTGCGTCTCATCTGGAGTCTCTGCCTGTGTCTCTGTGGTGTCTCTTCTGGCTTCTCTGGGGCATCTCTGCTCTTTTCTTCCTGTTCTCAGAGTTTTCTTAGTCTGGTAGCCCCGCCCACACTTCCTGTCTGCCTTCAGCCAATCAATGTTTTTATTAAATCAGTAGGTGGGACAATTACTTACAATGTAACAACATAATTCCACTATTCATACCAGGTCCAGTCTTGTTTTCTCTTAACTTTCATCTTGGAGATAAGATGTAAGCTCTTAGCCTCTACTCCAGTGCTGCCTGCTTCCATGATCCTTGACATGATGATGGTGAACTAACCTCCATGATCCTTGACATGATGATGGTGAACTAACCTTCTGAAAGTAAGAACAAGTCCCAATTCAATGCTTCCTTGTATATGATGGCTTAGTCATGGTGTCTCTTCACAACAATAGAAAAAAACCAATACAGCTACTTAACATGAAGTTAGTATAAGTTATAAGTTTATAAGTGAGAAAGTTGATAATGTCCATAAAACGTTTATCTCACTGTGTTAATATTTTTAGTTAACTGCATACTCCACATCCATGGAGTTTGCCAGCTAGGATAAGATGGTGAATCAGGTCATGTTTAATTTCAGTGCTGTCTTGAGGATCCCTAGACTTTGTGAGTTTTCTTATTTTATTTACTTTTGTGTATGTGTGCATGTGCACTCTTAAATGCATTTTTGTGAGTTTGAATGCAGACATGTGTGCTGTGATGTGTTTGTGTATGTCAGAGGCCAGCCTTGAGGTACTTGCCTTACCTTCCAACTGTTTAAGACAGTCTCCAATTGCTTGCTGTTTTGTATGTTGGGCTAAGTGGCCTACCTGTGTCTTGGGGTTCTCCCATGTACTCCTCATATCTTATCAGTACTCCGGGGCTACTACCTCGATAAGGCTTCTTTATATGGTTTCTGTGGCTCTCTGCTCAGATCTTCTGGCTTTACCTAACCTCCAGGGCCCATCTTAAAACTTTTTATTTCTGATAATAAATTGCTTTCCTTAGTGAAGTTATAGTGAAATAGGTGTTATCCTTAAAATCTTTAGCTTTATAAAGAAGAATAAAAAAGGTAATTTACATTAAAAACTACTGTAGTTGAAATTTTCTTTGAACTACAAACCAGCTCCCAAATAAATACGCAGAAACTTATTATAATTATGAATGGTCAGTCTTAGTTTAGGCATATCTCACTAGGTCTTTTAACTTGATTTAGCCTGTTTCTATTATTTATGTTTTGCCTTGGGGCTTTTTACCTTTCTTTCATTCTGTACGTTCTATTTCCCTGCATCCTCCATCTTTGGGTGGCTGGCCCCTCGTACCTCCTTAACTTCCCTTTTCTTTCTTCTCTGGAATCTAAATTTCTCTACCTGGAAGTCCCACCTTTACCTCCTCTTTCACTATTGGCTGTTCAGCTTTTTATTAGACCAATAAGGTATCTTAGGCAGGTAAGGTAAAACAGCAACACATCTTTATATAATTAAACAAATGCAGCACATCTTTGCATATTTGAACAACTATTCTATAGCAAATCACATAATTAATGATGCTTAGGAAACTGAGGCACATTAAATATTAAAGAGAGCTTTGTATTCACAGCCTTAAAGCAAACTATAGTTTATTCTGACTGTTCATTTGAAGTCAAATTTTTGTGATATTCCCCCATGACTGTGTCCACACTAATGTTAACAGATGTCCCACCTTTCAAAACAGAGCACAAGCTTGGCAGCTCTTCTCAGATCACAAATTTAATTATGGCTGCAAATGTGATAATGAAACAACTTTTCCAAGTTTTAATTGGATTTGCATTTGGCACAAGCAACCTTCGCTTTCCCACCATATGGGTAACTGCAGTGTGAGGAGCACTCATGTGCCCTTGCTGAGTTAGTCAGTTCTTGATTATCTGTAGAGGAATGGTCTGTATAGTGGTCCAGTCATGCCTGTTTTCTAACCTCAGCCAGCTCTCACTATGCCCAGTATAATGTTGCCCCATGCTGTCACTTGGTTTAGCCCTAGCAACCAGTAACATTTTAATCTATCAAATTATTATTAATCTATTGCCAACTTATGCATCATGCATTTCCATTAGATAACACATTTCATGTGCAATCTTACATGCCTTTAGAAGTTGTAGAAGGCTTTAAGATTTGCAGAATGAATGGTAACTCAGATAATGCACACAACAGTTAGGTGTCTTGGTGGTAGAGTAGGTAAAAAGACCACATCTGAGGTGAATTGAGTGATTCATCCAAGGATTTATAGAAAGAGTGTGATGTCAGCCATAAGTTTCTAAATACAGGATGCTTGCTTGTTTCTGACACTTGAATTATTATAGCATCCCTTTTTTTAAAAAGCACAGGTAATGCAGAATATAATTTGAATAAACAAAGGAAAAGATAAGATGTAGCAAAGAAGCCAAAAATCTATTGTTGTATTCATTCACTTTAAAATACTTATTGTGTGTGTGTGTGTGTGTGTGTGTGTGTGTGTGTGTGTGTAAGTATAAATGCACATACGACATGGTGTGTGTATGTATAAATCATAGAAAAACTATAGGTCTCAGTCTTTGCATTCCAGTTTGTTTCAGACATGGTTTTTTGTTCACTACTGTAACAAGTGAGCTAGTTCACAAGCTTCCTGCTCCATATAAGTGAGCTGATCCATGGACTTCCAGGGTCCTCCAGTCTCTGCAGTCTATCCTGTTGTAAGACTACTGAGACCACCGACCAAATACATCCTACTTCACCAAGCCATCTGCCCAGCCCTCATTTGCTCATTTCTCTCTGTTCTTTTTCTTAGAACAAACTAATATTTTTGTGTGTGGCTTCAGAGGTCTGTGTCAGAACTGTGGCAATTCATAGGGTAAAGAACAAGCAATGTTCTTTTTACAAGAGAGAATGACCTGATGTGGTGAGAGAGGGAAGGGACCTTTAATAACGATATACAAGGATAGAAAATGTGACTTCTTTGTTCATAATAATAAAATAAAAATAAAAAAATTAAAAAAAGAACAAGCAAACATGAGGCCTACAGAAATAAATGAGAGCATTTAGGAGAACAGTTTGAGGGCCTGTAAGAGTTCTTTTTTTATTTTCTTTTTATTATTATTATTATGAACAAAGAAGTCACACTTTCTATCCTTGTATATCCTTATTCAAGGTCCCTTCCCCCTCACGCCACATCAGGTCATTCTTTCTTCTCCACAACTCCCCATCCCCTCCCTGGGCAGGCAGCGAGGGCCTGTAAGAGTTCTTAATGTTGTTTTACTATATTTTTATTTAGCCATCCTCTGTGTGTGTTATTGCATTATTTTGTATGTGTATGGGTGTACATGTGCAGTGGGATATATACGGAGGTGAGAGAACAATCTGTGGGAGTAGGTTCTCTCCTTCTACCCGGTATGCCTGGGGGTTTTATATTGGTTGTTTGGCTCGACAGCAAGCACTTTTGCCCACAGAGCCATCTTGCTGGCCTTGAGTGTAAAATATAAATCCTAAAACTTATTAACTGGAAAATTGTTAGCTGGTTGGCATTAGGGGTCAATGATGACTAAATACACAGGTCTGATGGCCTTATTGGATACTGAGAAAGAAAGGCAAATCATTGTTACTGCAGTCACGAGATAATTCAAGGCAAGTTGTAAGTGCCCTTCGAACTACAGTTCATCCTTGTGATGAATTTTGATTCTTGCTTATTTGAGGCACATATGGGATTACTGAGGACATAGTAATCATGAACATAAAGGAAACTGCTGTGGGATTATACTCTTGTACACTGTAAATATTTGTCACTGTAAATATTGGCTTAATAAAATGCTGATTGGCCAAAATCTAGGCAGACAGGAAGTATAGGTGGGGCAATCAGAGAAGGAGAATTCTGGAAAGAGGAAGAACAGAGGAGAGAAGATGGTAATGTTGCACTGAAGCAACGGTACCAAGCCATGAGGCTAAACATGGATAATAATCATGGGTTAGTTTAAGAGTAAGAGTTAGCAAACCACATGATCATATCCTTAGATGCGGAAAAAACCTTTGACAAAATCCAACATGCCTTTATGATTAAAGCCCTGGAGAGATCAGGAATACAGGGAGAATACCTAAATATAATAAAGGCGATTTACAAGCAGCTGACAGCCAGTATCAAACTTTACGGAGAAAAACTCAAAGCAATCCCACTAAAGTCAGGAACTAGACAAGGATGTCCTCTCTCCCCTTATCTATTCAATATAGTTCTCAAAGTTTTAGCTAAAGCAATAAGGGAACAAAAAGAGATTAAGGGGATACAAATTGAAAAAGAAGAAGTGAAGCTATCTTTATTAGCAGATGATGATATGATTGTATACATAAGTGACCCACAAAATTCTTCCAAGGAACTGCTACAGCTGATAAACACCTTCAGCAATGTAGCAGGATACAAGATTAACTCAAAGAAATCAGTAGCCCTTCTATACACTAAAGATAGAAGAGCTGAAAAAGAAATAAGGGAAACATTACCCTTCATAATAGCTGCAAATAATATTAAAT
>PVIH01013177.1:0-10286 GCA_004025045.1 Sigmodon hispidus
ACAGGGTAGATGGAGAACCTGACATTCATGTAGAAGGACGGTAGGAAATGCAAACCCCAAGGCTGGACAGGGTAGATGGAGACCCTGACATTCATGTAGAAGGAGGGTAGGAAATGCAAACCCCAAGGCTGGACAGGGTAGATGGAGAACCTGACATTCATGTAGAAGGACGGTAGGAAATGCAAACCCCAAGGCTGGACAGGGTAGATGGAGACCCTGACATTCATGTAGAAGGAGGGTAGGAAATGCAAACCCCAAGGCTGGACAGGGTAGATGGAGAACCTGACATTCATGTAGAAGGACGGTAGGAAATGCAAACCCCATGGCTGGACAGGGTAGATGGAGAACCTGACATTCATGTAGAAGGACGGTAGGAAATGCAAACCCCAAGGCTGGACAGGGTAGAAGAGACGGCTGTGTTCCCAGCAAACTGCATGCCAGCCTGGGCTACATAATGAAACCATGTCTCGAGCATGGTGGCTCACAGCTGCAACCCTAGCACTTGAAAGGCTAAGGCTGCCGAGTGGTGAGGGCGCACCCCTTTAATCCATTACTCTGGAGGCAGAGGCAGGTGGATCTCTAAGTTTGAGACCAGTCTGGTCTACAGATCAAGTTCCAGGACAGCCAAGACTGTGCAGAGAAACTCTGTCTCAGAAGAAGAAAACAAAAAGCAGGAGGGTCATTTCAAGTTCAAAAAGACCAGCCTGGCCTATCCTGAGTTCCAGAGCCTGCTATTACAGCCTGGGCACTAACTTCAACCAGCTAACCCACTGTTTAGCAGGCCAGCCGGGAAGGAACAGGATGCTGGGGACAGGCCTGTAGAGAGCGTCTTTGGCGGGGTCCTTTCCCATCTTGCATTGCTTCAGGAGCACCTGAGAGGTATATCCTCCTCTGGTTCATGCTCCCCCCCCCGCCCCCCCGCAAGATTCCCTTCAGGCCCAAAGAAATAAAAAGCAGAATCAGCTGAGCATCAACTGAAACTTTGGGAACTGAGTCAAAATAAATCCTATTTTCTTTCTTTCTTTCTTTCTTTCTTTTTTTTTAACCCAGGTCTGGCACATGCTAGATTAAGCCATATCTTCAGGACTTGATTTTTAGACTCAGGCTGGAGTTGAACTTGAGATCTTGTCCCAGCCTTCAGAGTTTGGGGACTGATCCACACCTGGCTTTGGAATATATATCGTTTTAAAACTAGCTCCCAGAGCTGGAGAGATGGCTCAGTGGTTAAGAGCACTGACTGTTCTTCCAGAGGACCCGGGTTCAATTTCCAGCAACCACATGGTGGCTAACAACTGTCTGTAATTCCAAGATCTGACACCCTTATTCAATTATACATGCAGGCAAAACACCAATTCACATAAAATTAAATATTTAAAAAAAAAAAAAAAAAAACTAATTCCCAAAAGTAAGCAAGGTGCTGCATACCAATATTCAAGGGGTGGATGCAGGAGAATCAGAATTCAGAGTCATTCCCTGATAAATAGGAAGTCTGAAGCCAGTCTGGGCAACATGAGACCCAGACCAAAAAGAACTATGGGTGGGAACAGAGGGAGGGGCTGAGAAAGGCCCAAACAGCCAGACCTCGTCTGCACCGCTGCAGTTAAGTAAATATGGCCACTAGGGGGCACTGTTAGCAAGCAACTTTTTTTCTTTTAAAGATTATTTATTACATATTCAGTATTCTGCCTGGCTATATGCTGTACATCAGAAAAGGGCACCAGATCTCACTACAGATGGTTGTGAGCCACCATGTGGTTGCTGGGAATTGAACTCTGATCCTCTGGAAGAGCAGCCAGTGCTCTTAACCACTGAGCCATCTCTCCAGCCCGAGCAAGCAATTTCTAACTCACTATGGGAGAATCTCAAAAACAAACTCATGGGTAGTTTGGTGGCATACTAAATTTTGTGGAAGAAACTGATCAGGTGAACTCTAACAACAAGTGTTCCACAGTAATGGTGACAAGAAATCATGGTGGCGGGGCTGGAGAGATGGCTCAGCGGTTAGAGCACCATCTGCTCTTCCAGAGGACCCGGGTTCGGTTCCCAGCACCCACATGGCAGCTAACAACTGTCTGTAGTTCCAGTTCCAGGCAAACACCAAGGCAAATAATTAAATAAATAAATAAAAGTGTTTTTTTTAAAAAAAAAAAAAAAAAAAAAAAAAAAGAAAGAAAGAAAGAAAGAAAGAAAGAAATCATGGTGGCAGGTCCTACGGTGTGTGAATGATTCCAGTAACAGACAGGGGACCAGAATAGAGTGAGGGAGCAAAACATGTATTTATTTATTTATTTTGAGACAGGGTTTCTCTGTGTAGTCTTGAAATTATCTCTGTAGATAAGGCTGGCCTCAAACTCACAAAGATTCCCTCTGCCTTCCAAGTGCTGAGATTTAAAACAAATTACTTTAAAAAAATATTTATTGGGAGGCTAGAGAGTTGGTTCAGACATTAAGAGCACTGGATGCTCTTCCAGAGGACCCAGGTTCCATTCCCAGCAACCACAATCCAGTTCTAGGGGATCTGACAGACTCTCCTGAGGTCCTTGAGCACCAGGCACACATGTGATGCTAAGACATACCGCGCAGGCAAAACATTCATGCATCTGAATAAGAATGTTTTAAAAAGACAGATCATCATATCAACAAAGCAAAGAAAGAACAAGTGACTGACTACTGGGGAAACTGTAAAAACAATTGGTTTTTTAAAAAATGTTTTATTTTGAGAGAGGGTGCATATGTAAGTCAGAGAACCACCCACAGAAGTGCACTCTCTCCTCCCGGCATGTATGTCCTGGGGGTAGAACTTGGGTGTCATACTTGCTGACAGGTGTCACTGAACCAACTTGCCAGCCACAGAAACGCGTTTTTACCAAAGTTGGGGTAAGATGATCTTGGAGGAAAGGGGAAGAGAGACAGGGTGGGCGGAGACTGGAAGAAAACAGTGAGAAAAAAAGTTCTTTTTTCTACCCTGAGAAGCAGGCAAACTATGGGGGGGTGGGTCCATAGGTAGGCTTGTGCCTCAGTGAGAAAGGCTGGTGAGCTAGGTCATTGGTCAACCTCGAGAACATCACACCACATGACATGTGATACAGAGTTCCCACGGAGCGCTTTTCTGGTTGGGGTGATTGGCCCCTTTCCACTCACGTTCAAACACCTTATCTCTTAGGGAAACTTCACAGCCCTCGGGAATCCGTACCATTTTAACCATCTTTGCTCATAGATGCGGTGTGGCAGTCACAGGACTTCTCAAGACCACACAAACAAGACATAGCACAGGTGGAATCTGAGCTCAGGCATAATTTTTTGGTTTGTTGCGGTACTGGGATTAGAAACCAAGACCTGACATGTGCCAGAGAAGCGATCACCTCCCAGAGCATCCTCAAACTACACTTCTTTTGAAAAAACATACTCATGTCTATGTATTTTGCCTGTATGTGTGGCACCTGGTGCTCATGGAGGCCAGAAAATGGTATGAGGTCTCCTGGATCTGTGTCTGGTTATGAACTGCCACATGGTTGCTGGGAAATGAACTCAGGTCCTCTGGAAGAACAGTCAGTGCTCTTAACCTCTGAGCCATTTCTCCAGCCCCAGCTTTTGTTTTCCAAGATAGGGTTTCTCTGTGTAGCCCTGGCTGTCCTGGCAAGGCTGGCCTTGAACTCACAGAGATCTGCCTGCCTCTGCCTCCAGTGCCACCATGCCCTGGCCATGTGACTTTTAGCAGATGGCACTGGTGATCTGTGAGGTTCTTGTTTTCTATGGGAAACGGAGAGATCCAACACTGTGAACACCCAGGGCCAGAACCTGGGGTTTGTCACCTTCATGACCATGAGGAACCAAAAACAGGTTCTGTGAATGGGAAGTAGAGGGTGAGCCAGTTCGCCAGCGCACACAGTGTTCTGGGAGCGCAGCCCAGGTGATGGAAACCACAGGAGATTCCCCATCCCCCACTGCATCCTTTGCACTGAAGAGGAAGGCTGAGAAAACTGTGTGGGCCAGCAGCAGGACCAGATAGCCAGGGTGTCCCACATGTGATCTCATCTTATCTATGACTCAGATCACCCAGGATGGAGCCCTGATTGTGGAGAGGCAGCTGGGTGTCCTGTTGGGTGGGCGATCTCACTAGCAAGATAGGTGGTTTTCCTAGACATCCCAACTTTGGGACCAGGGCCTCAACAGTGGCAGCCATTCCATTCGCATCCCACACAGACTAGTGTTAAGTAGCCGCTAACCACTTCTGAGTGCCTTCAGGACATCCTATAAACTTAGTGCAGAAGGTACCAACAGTCCTTGAGCAGTAAACTTCCCTGAGCAGCTCTAGGGGCATTGCCCATCCTAATTAATAGGTGGCATTATCCCCACAGGGACCACTCTGCTTCCAAGTTCAGTCTGCACATATGGTTAAAACAGCCTCTGTAAGTTGTTGCCTTGATGCTGCTTCTTCCAGGAAGTCCTCCAGGGGATTTCTTTCTTTTAGCGTGGCTGGGAATGGAACCAGAATCTGGTTTATGCTCACTAGGTGCTCTACTGCTGAGCCCCACCCCTAACCCCTCACTGGTGGTTTCTAGGCAGCCCTCTATTGTCCTGTGGTTGTTTCTCCACCCCAAGGGCCAATGGCTCTTTTCCACCCCTGGGACTTCATCTTGCTCTCATCCTCATCACTCAGGCCCTTCCCTCCCATTTTAACGTCATTTACTGTTGATTGGAGGCTTCAGCTCCAAAGCCACACCAAGCATTCTCCGTGGGGTGGACTAATGGCCTCGTGGCTGTGTGATACCCTATGGGGAAATGACAGGATCACAATGGGTGGTGCCCATCTCCATCCATGTCTCCTGTGGCTCAGGGATCTGGCCTGGCCTCCCCCATAGGAGCTGGAACTGAGTCCATTTCGGGGGAGTTAGGGACAGGATGTGAGTCTCCAGGACGCCTCAGGGTCAGCAGGGTATGTTCTCAGGCTCTGCAGCCAGGAGGAATGCTTCTCCATCTGTCAGGACCAGCTGTGGCTTGGGGACCAAGGGCAGGGAATGCAGAAAGCCAAAAGCAGGGAGAGGAAAAGCCGGACACCAGAGACAGTTGAGAGCCATTAAATACGACTTAGAAACAATCTGGGCTTTGGGGGGTGGAATACAGAGGGAGGCCAGCAGTCAGGGTGGAGCAGTGTGGGCCCGGTCCTGGCGCGGGCTCAGGCTGGGGTCATCCGAGTGGCTGGCCTGTGGGAAGCCCGGCTGTTTGTGAAGGCCCCGCAGCTTGGCCAGCAGCTCCTGGATGAAGTCCTGAGGACAGAGTGGGGGTTCTGAGAACAGAGTAGAGACGGGTCTCCCACCCCATGCCAGCACCTCGTCAGGCATCAGCTTATCAAAACTGGAGCTGGAGCCAAGCAAGGATGGAGGGGGAGGCTCAGATGGGGGACGGGGGAGGGCGCATCTGAGGCAGGAGAATTGCTATGAATTTACATGCTGAGACCTTATCTCAAAAAGGGGGGGGTCGGAGGAGGTGGGGGAAAGATGGCTCAGTGGTTAACAGCGCTTGCTGCTCTTGCAGAGGACCCGGGTTCAGGTTCCAGCACCCACTGCTCAGAGTCATCTGTAACCCCAGTTCCAGGGGATCCAACACCCTTTTCCAGTCTCCATGGGCGCCGGATATGCCCATTCTAAGACCCAGACCTGAGAGAATCATAGACATCCACGGGCTCAGACAGAAGATGTTTCTCATGTTGAGAAACACTCCCCAGAGACCAGGTCTGAGCCAGCTCCAGGCCGACTGACTGACAGGCAGTGACATTTGTCCCTCAGGCAGCTAAGAGCAGAGGGAAGAAACATGAATATTTTCCCTTTTAAAGCAGGGAAGGAAGTGTGAGCAAGCGGCTGCCTTGCCCGGCTCCAGAACCTGCAGGATGGGAGCCCCCGCAAAAGGTAGATGGGAACCCCAGGATGGTAGAGGTAGTCACAGGGGACAGTGACGAGACCCCCAGACAACCAGCAAGGGGCAGGCACGGACCATATGGGGAGAAACTGGAGCCTCTGGGGGAGGGGTAAGGCAGCTGCCAGTGGAGCCAGTGGCAGATGGGAGGTGGGAGGAGGAGGAGGAGGAGGAGGAGGAGGAGGAGGAGGAGGAGGAAAGAGAGACGACAAAGAACCCGGACAGAGATGGGGGCTCCCTGGAGTTCCCTGGGCCTGCCTCCACCTCCCCCACAAAGGGCAGAAACTCACCTCCGTGGGGTTCGTGCAGGACTCCAAGAGTCCCTATGACAAAATAAATAAAGCGGTAAATGACCAACACCTATTCCCTCCCATTCCCCAAGGGAGCAAGACAAAAGCCATGAGTCTTCAGAGCACAGGCCTGGGACGGGGCAGGGCTGAGCCGCCAGATCAGAAAGCCATGCCTCTGCAGAGAGGTCAGAGGGGACCCATATGGCAGCCAGGCGGTCTGGCTTTACTCAAGATCGGCTGTGTGACCCCCGGCAAATAATTCAACCTCTCTGAGCCCCGTTTTTCCATATGGTGGTAAATGTGTCTCGTTTATAGTGTTTTGCAGAGGATTTAGTGTCTAGCGTGGGAAGTGTTTAATAAACATGTCAACTCGGGCTATTCTGTTTGGGGCCCTGCGAAATGCTGCCTGGCGAGGAGGGGAGGGTGATTTTCTCTTTTCTCCTCACCTACCTGGATTTTCCGGCTTCGCTCATCTTCGCTGTCCAATTCCAGCAGTTCATCAATGTTGACTTCATCAGGCATGTCTGACTCCTAAAGCCAGGGAAAGCAAGCTGGTCAGAGCCCATGTCTCCCCTGTCCCCCCCCCCACCCCCTAGCCTTTTGTCCAGGGCGCTAGAGTCATTGCCAGCAGTAATGTGGCAGGCAGGGACAGCACCACTGAGGCGGACATCTGGGTGTCGGGAGGAGGGGGTGACAGATGGGTGGAAGAGGCTCGGGCTTTGGTACCAGCCAGGCGGCTGCACCCTTGGCTCTGCCCCGGGGACTTTGGGGCTGGCACAGGGCTCTCTTCTTGGCTGCCATTCCTACTCAGCAAAGCAGGCCCAGTCGAGTCTCGGAATGTTAGATTCTGGGATTCAGGTTGGCTTCTGCCCTTTCAAGGGAAAGTCTTACTTAGGCCTGGATGTGGGGGAGGGGAGCCCACTGGGGCGGGCCCCTTCCCCTAGGGACTTAGACGGGCTTCTGGGCTTAGGGCCAGCCAGGCTTTCCTGGGCTGTCACACTGCAGGCTATTGGGTCAGCAGATGGAGCACCTAGGCTCTGCGTGGTGGGCTGGGAACAACAAAGGTCTCTGAGGTCTCTCATGGTATAAATATCTGGTCATGATGGGAACAAGACTCAGCTGTCCTGGGCCAGAGGCCCTTGGGGCCTAAGCCTCTAGTTTCCTAATTTCCCAACCTAAAGTCCTGCTGTCCAGCTGGAGAGTGAGGGTGCTGTCCTGTGTAGGAGATGAGACCTGGCATCTGTGTGTGTTGGGCCATAGACTGAAGACCTTATGAAGGTGGTTTGTTCAGAGGCCTACATGACCTGAAGGAACGGATCCAGCGTGGCTGCTGCTCAGGTTGGCTGTAGGGACCATCTTTATCTATTTATTTTATATATATATATTTTAAAAACAGGTCCAGTATTTTTGGCTGGCCTGGAACTCACTATGTAGCCCAAAGCCGGGCTTGAACTCACAGAGATTTGTCTGCTTCTTTGTCTAAAAGGGGTGTGCTGCCATGCCAGGCTTGTTTTGGACTTTTTGGACAAGGTCTCTATCTGAGCTTGGCCTTGAACTTCTAATCCTCCTGCAATCACCGGCATTAGCCACCATGCCCAGCGTGGTTTTTCTAAGGGTCTTAATTCCTGAGGCACCTTTAGCAGCTCCAGCTGTAACTATAATTTCCACAGATGTGTGTGTCTACCCTTGGGCAGCTCCATTTTTTTGTTGTTTTTGTGGTAGGCAGATAATGGCTGGTCCAATGTAACTTGATTCACCTTGTGTCCAGGGTAGTTCTCCAGCTTGGAGCTCCAGCTACAACTTAAAGTGATACATATCTCTCCACAGCTGTAACTCTTCGCTCGCATCGAGGGCACTTGTGTTGTGTGTGCATGTTATGGTGTCCATGGCAGGCTAGCCATGCTGTTCCTTAAGTTGGGCTATTTGTGTTTCTCCTGTAAGTTTGTATGTGGCTGTGACTTCCGTCATCTGCATATACTGTTGCTTCCTCTGTTGTGAGTCTCTGCTGCCTTATCACCCATGTCTATGTTTGGCTGACGGACATCCCTTCTCTCTATCCGCTCTCTCAATATGTTGACTCTGGCCCCCAGTTCTTTCTCATCTCCTATATAGGATTCCCCCACACACACCCCGGGGTTTCCCAGGTGTTTGGACACACACATGTCTGGAAAACCTGAGTGCATCTCTGTGTGTCCTCAGGCTGGATGCCCCTGAGCACAGAGACCATGGGTGCACCTCTGTGTGTCCTCAGGCTGGATGTCCCTGAGCACAGAGACCATGGGTGCACCTCTGTGTGTCCTCAGGCTGGATGCCCCTGAGCACAGAGACCATGGGTGCACCTCTGTGTGTCCTCAGGCTGGATGCCCCTGAGCACAGAGACCATGGGTGCATCTCTGTGTGTCCTCAGGCTGGATGCCCCTGAGCACAGAGACCAGGGCCTCAGGCCATGTGTCCTCCTAGCAAAGGTCGCTGCTGGTGCATTGGTGAGCATGCACTAGGGTCACCGAGGTCGCAAGGTCTCTGCTCCAGGGCTAGTGTCTCCGGCCACCTCCGTTCCCCAGCCCCGGTCCCTGTGGGTCTCACCCTGCCGCGGTACAGCTCCTCCAAGCGCCCGTCTATCCATTTCTCCACGTCCAACCGCCGCTGCAGCTCCCGCCGGTCGTACTTGACGGTGACTCTCGCGTGCCGCTTCTGCAGCCCACTGGGGCTGCCCCCCGGGCCGCGGGCCCGCGACGGGGACTGAAGCTTGCTCAGCACGCGCTTGCCCAGCCGCTGCGCTGCCATCGCGCCCGCCGCCTGGCGTCCCCACTTGGAGTCCAGCCTTGCGCTCCGGGCTCTTACGGACAAGGGCGGGGCCTCCGGGGGCGGGGGCTCGCGGTCTGGGACCCGCCCCCGTTCCGGCTGCCGGGCCTCAGTTTCCCTTGCTGCAGAGGAGAGCAAGCTAATGGACAGGTTTCAAGCCAGGGTCCTGCGGGATGCAGATGGGGCGGGGAGCGAGGGGCAGGACACTCAGTTTAGAGCCCTCCGGGGTGCACATCCTGGGGCGGGGTCCCGGGACACGCTGGGGCGGGGAGGTGGGGGGGGGAATCGGTCCTGTGCGCCCTCTGGTGGTAGGAGGATGCTGCAGGGGCGCAGGGCTTAGCTGTAAAGAGGTTCCAGAGCAGCTTCTTTTTAAGACAGAGGGTCGCAATTAGCCAGGTCTGGCCTTGAGCTTCTAAACTTCCTGCCTTCACCTCCTAAGTGCTTCGATTCCAGACTTGAGCCTCCACATCCAACACTTTTCTTTCTTCTTTTCTTTTGTTTTCTAGAAGCTGATCAGAAACCGACCCTGGGACCTCAGGAATGTTGAAATCAAGTGCTTCGTCTCCCTCCGAGCTGGGCCTCACCCTTGAAGCATCATTTAGTTGAACTCACTTAATCATTCATTTACTTACCAACCCATTTATCCATTCATTTATTTTTTTTTAAATCTTTTTTTTTTTTTTTTATAAGATTTATTTATTTATTATGCATACAGTTTTACAGAAGAGGGCGCCAGACCTCATCATAGATGGTTGTGAGCCACCATGTGGTTTTGCTGGGAATTGAACTCAGGTCCTCTGGAAGAACAGTCAGTGCTCTTAACCTCTGAGCCATCTCTCCAGCCCCTTAAATCTTTTTTTTTTTTTTTAACTTTATTTATTTATTTGCCTTGGTGTTTGCCTGGAACTGGAACTACAGACAGTTGTGAGCTGTCATGTGGGTGCTGGGAATCGAACCCGGGTCCTCTGGAAGAGCAGACGGTGCTCTTAACCACTGAGCCATCTCTCCAGCCCCTTATCCATTCATTTATGTGTCACTTGCTCCAGCACTGTATTTAATGACTAGAGTGATGTCAACTGCCCGTAACGCTCGTGTGGAGGGGGTGGAGGCAAGAGGTTCAGGAATTCAAGGTGAGCCCCCGAAACACAGTGAGTTCTGGGACAGGCTGAGATGCAGACACTGCCTTAAAACAAATAGGGGGCTGCAGAGATGGCTCAGAGGTTTAGAGCACTGACTGTTCTTCCAGAGGACCTGAGTTCAATTCCCAGCAACCACATGGTG
>PVIH01013177.1:10386-59780 GCA_004025045.1 Sigmodon hispidus
ACATACATACACACACACATACACACACATACACACATACACACCAAACACACATACACACCACACACATACACACACACACATACATACACAATACACACACATGCACACACAAACATACACACATACACACCACACACAT
The DNA here is from genome assembly GCA_004025045.1 of Sigmodon hispidus. Lineage (NCBI taxonomy): Eukaryota > Metazoa > Chordata > Mammalia > Rodentia > Cricetidae > Sigmodon > Sigmodon hispidus. Next base: position 10,529 of record PVIH01013177.1, read on the forward strand.
ACACACACATACACACCAAACACACATACACACACATACACAGCACACACACATACACACCAAACACACATACATACACACACATACACACACATACACATACATACACAATACACACACATGCACACACACACATACACACACATACACACACATACACACACATACACACATACACACCAAACACACATACACACATACACACCACACACACATACACACCAAACACACATACACACACACACATACACACACACATACACACACACACACATACACACACACACATACACACACACACTTAAATAATTTTTAAAGTCAGGTATGAGGAATCTCGGCACCTGAGGTACAGTGGCAAAGACAGTACTTGAGAGGCTGAGGCAGGAGCATAGATCAAAGTTCAGGGTAAACCCAGGCTACATAGTGAGAATTACCTCAAATATGGGCGGGGGGGGGGGGGAGAGGGCTCAGCCGTTAAGAACACTGGATGCTTTTGCAGAGGACCTGGATTCAGTTCCCGGCACCCCCACATGGTGGCTCACAATCACCTGTAACTCTAGTTACAGCCGACAATGCCCTCTTCTGGTACGCACCAGGCACACACGGGTGTGGTGCTCAGGCATATTAAAAAAAAAAAAAAAAGATCTATCCACTGCTCCCGATGGTTGTGGTTTTCTTCTTGTCTTTTTCTACCCTTCAGTTATGGAGGGAGGCTGACTTCTCACTCAACCAATCCTCCACCCAGGTTCCCGGGTTCTCTTGATTTATCCCGTCCCAGCCCCAAGTGCACTGTCCAGTTTTCAGGGTATTTCTTTCTCTTTTCTTCCTTTTCCTTTTCCTTGGCAGAGTCTCATGAAGCATAGCTGGTGTGCGTTCACTGTGCTGAGAATGAACTTGAAATCCTCCTCCTGGGCCGGGTTCTCTAGCTGCTACTTCCTGAATGCTGGCATCTCGGGCATGTGCCACTAAGGTTGGTTTTGTGTGGCACTGGGATCAAACTCAGGACTTCCTACAGGCTCCTGCATGCTCAGTGGGCACGTTCCCAACTGAGCCACAGCCCATACCAGGCAGTTTTGTTTTTGAGGGATGGTGGTCAGTGCTTGTTGCTGGGGTTGGCTTTGGGCTATCCCAGTTCCATTTCAACCTCCAATGCTGGGAATCCAGGCTTCTGCATCTGGACCCACCTTGTTTACAATAACAAGAGCACTTATTTTTCTTTTTATTCCTTTTTTTATTATTATAAATAAGGAAGTCGGGGCTGAAGAGATGGCTCAGCGGTTAAGAGCACCGTCTGCTCTTCCAGAGGATTCGGGTTCGATTCCCAGCACCCACATGGCAGCTAACAACTGTCTGTAGTTCCAGGCAAACACCAAGGCAAATAAATAAATAAATAAAAGTTTAAAAAAAATAAGGAAGTCACATTTTCTATCCTTGTATATCCTTATTCAAGGTCCTTTCCCCCTCCTACCACATCAGGTCATTCTCTCTTCTCCACATCTCCCCATACAAGATCACTTATTTTTCTTAAATACATTTATTTTTACTTTTGTATATCTGTGTATGTGGGACAAGGGCCTGGCTAGGGTGTAGGGTCAGTTTTCTTCTTTCACCAAGTGCACGGTGGCAGGTTTGGTGGCAGGTGCTGGCCCAAGAGCATCATTATCTTTCTTTCATTCTTTTTTTTTTTTTTTTTTTTTTTTGGAGGCGGGGTGTTTCAAGGTAGGGTTTCTGACCTGGAACTCGCTCTATAGATCAGGCTGGCCTTGAACTCACAGAGATCCACCTGCCTCTGCTTCCTGGGATTAAAGGCATATGCCGCCACCACCTCCTGGCTAAGAGCACTACTCTCTCTGATAATTGTCTTGGTGATGGTCCTCTATTCCTGCCAGTCCTGCGCCATTCATCCAGTCTATATGGACCCTCCTCCCAGAAGCCCACCCTACGTCTCCCCTGCCTCTTCAGGTCTGTTCTGATCTTCGCCCTAAGATTTCTCTATAACTATTTGTCTTCCTGTACAGCGCCCAGGGAAACCTGTCGTTTGAGGAACTTGTCACCTTTTTCCAGGCAATCCCCTGCCTGCCTGGCTATCTCCACGAATGGGGAACCTGCGTGAGCAGGCTCCTTTCGTACCCTGGTGTTCAGTGCCCCAAACCCTGCTCACTCAACCCTAGAATTTCCCCGTCGCGTTCCTGATCACTCTTCCTTCTGCTTCTGCATCGCTACTCCGGGCTGTTCCTGTCTGTCCTGATCACTTCTGACATTTGGTCATGGCTCAACGAGTGTTGAATTTGGGCACGATAATCCCTAACCCCAGAAGTGTAGGCCTCTTGCCTTAGTCCCAGCTCTAGAGTGTGGGCACAATGGCATCGTGGCCAAAACCCACGCGGAAGGGTGAGAGCGCCCCGCAGGACCACCCCCTCTCCAGCCAGGGCTGATTGGGGGCGGGGCCGAGGCTAACCACGCCCCCTCCCAGGAGCCAGGTGCAGGAGGGGAGCGGCGGCTCAGGTGCCCGCCCTCTGCGCCTGCGCCGCGCCCGCCCCGCCCCTCCAGGTGCGCCCCGCCCACCTCCTCTAACTTCGCAGCAGTCGGCCATTCGCCGTAGCCACCCTCGGACGTCCTAAGTCTGAGCGGAGTCACCGAGTGTCACTCGGCATCCGCGGGGGCGTGTCGGGAACCGACTACGGCGTCGTATTCGCCACAAGTCCGAAAAAAGAGGCTTCGTGGGACCCCGGGCGCCTCGCTGCACCCCAGCCGCACCTGAGCTCGCAGTGCGCGTGCGCGGCTGTGGGCCCGTGAGTCCCCCCCCCAACGCCTGGTGGCTCGCGGCGCGGCCAGCAGGTCATGGCGCAGCAGTGTGGGCTGCTCCTCGCCTTGTTAACCTCGCTGCTCCTCTCCAGGGCCGAGGCGATCGGCAGGGATCTAGACATCCACGGTGAGGGTCCGGGGGAGGAGGGTGCAGAGGGGCATCAGTTGGGTGTCCTTGGGGATGGGGAGAGTGTGCGGGGCAGCCAGATGTGCAGCTGGAGGGGTGGTGGTGGGAAGGCTGGGGGCGGACACATCGGGGTGAGCTGTGAGTGAGCTGAGTGCTGGCTGGGGGTGTAAGAGTAAGCAAAGTCCCTTGGGAAGGGAGATGGAGGGTATTGACCCAGGAAGGCGTGGCGCTGGGCTCTCCTGTGGCAGGAAGTGGGTGAGGAGCTCCACGAAGCGGAAACTGCATAGCCAAAGAAGTAGGGAGAGCAAGGCCTCCGAAGGGGGGGATTTGGCTGACCTGTTGGCAGATGTGGGTGCAGGGAAGCCGCTCTTAGGACACCTGTTAGGATGTAGGGCAGCAGCCTTCCGAGTGAAGAAGAAGAACAAGTGGCAGAGGGAGGAGCTTTGCCAAGGTGCCAGCCAGGGCAGGAGCACCTCGTATGAGGATGTTGACGTTGGCATTGAGCAGCTGGGGTTGGCTTCTTCAAGTGTTATTAGTTCTTTAACTACTTCAGACAAGCACTAGCCGGCTTTGAAAGGATCTCTGTTGAAAGAATTCATTGATTCAGCAATGTTTAGTGTCTGCATTGTCGGTGAGGATAGCGCTAGCCCCGGTAATAGGAGAAATTGACTCAGATAAGACAGATTTCCCCATTCTCGGAGCTTGGATCCCAGTGGGAGAGAGCCATGAGCAGAGTACTTGCCAAAGATTAAATGGCACCTAGCTAGGAATGTGTCTGAGGAGGGTGACATCATCGGGGTCCTAACAGAGAAAATGGAAGTGGCAACTGTACCAAGACCTTGGGACCAGTGTCCAGTGGGAACAGTGGAAAATAGAAGCTTCGGTTCAGAGTAAAGTTGGTTGTGAACAAGGAAAAGAAAGTCCCCAAGGCTGGAACAGAAATGAGGAAGGGGAAGAGGAGGTGACACAAGGGGACAGCAGCCACATGGCCCTAGGACTTGTGGTTAACCCGTTGGATGAAAAGAGAAAGCAGAATGTGTAACAGCTTCTGAGGAATGGTTCACTCCTGTGTTGAAGACTGGGGAAAAAAGTTGGGAATGCCTGGGGCCAGTGAGGAGAGGCTCAGCCAGCCACCAGCAGCCCTTAGGGGCCTTTTCAGATGAAGACATTATCTCAGCCTTAGACCTGTAGTTACCTGGCCTGTGATTACATTTGCTCAGGGCTTCTCTGGGCCTCTGTGTGCCCTCTGGAAGCCCGGAGCCAACCTGTTGTGATGGTGCCGCCACAGGCCATTGTAAGTTTACACCAGAGTAATTGATGAGGCCATGTCCTGCTGAACAGTTTCTGTCTGTTCCAATCGGCCTGACTGCTGTAGCCGGCCAGACCTACTGACCTTTCTGACGTATGGCTGTCCGTCCAGGTCAACTTCTGCCCTCACTTATCTCAAGTGCTGTTTGTTTGAAAGCTTCGACAGCTTGATCTGAGGCAGGAGGCAGTTTTGATTGTGTGTGTGTATGTCTGTCTGTTTGATTTTTCTCAGCAAGCAAAATCATGGATTCAGGTGAGGTGTTTCTCTGGCATGTTCAGCTGCACAGTGCCAACAGAGGGAAGTGAGGAAACCTGGACCGGAGTGATTATGAAAGGCTATTCATAGAATTTTATTTACCCCGATGTCTGGGGGAGGGACAGCCGACAGGTGCTCGAGTTGAGGTTCTGGAAGGAAGAACCTGGCAAACTAGATACAATGGGTGATGAAGGTAGGTGATGAAATGAGGTTCTGAGGAAATGTAAATGTTAGTGTTAGACTGAGAGGTGATGTGTGAAGGACAAGGTCATTTGTCTGACTGGAAATCCCCCCACAAGTAAAAACAGCCTGGAGCAGTGAAGCCCAGGTAAGGATTCTGGAGAAGAGAGGACCTGGGTTGGCAGGCGGCATGACCTTCTTTCTCCTCTAATGACTGAAGGTTTTTTTTTTTTTTGCAACGAGAGGTGTGAGGAAGGTGAGAGCGAGTGGTTTGGAAGTGAGGCCCTAGATTCTGGTTAGAGAAAGGTGTCGTGAAGGCTCAAAGGGGGTAGAGATGGCCCAGTGTTCTCACAGAGGATCAGTTCAGTTCCCAGTGACCACATGATGGCTCACAACCACTCAGTTCCAGGGGATCTGATGCCCTCTTGACTTCTTCAGACATCAGGTATGCACATGGTGCATATATGTATATACATGCAGGCAAAACACTGGCATAGGTAAAATAGATTTCTAAATTAAGTTTATTCTTGGTTTTTTGAATTAGGGTTTCTCTGTATCACCCTGGCTGCCCTGGGACTCATATCCACTCAGCTCTGCCTCCTGAGTACCACCACAATCAACTGGTTTACATTTTTTAAAAAAAAAAAAAACTTTATTATTTATTTATTTATTTATTTATTTATTTATTTGCCTTGGTGTTTGCCTGGAACTGGAGCTACAGACAGTTGTTAGCTGCCATGTGGGTGCTGGGAATCGAACCCGGGTCCTCTGGAAGAGCAGACGGTGCTCTTAACCACTGAGCCATCTCTCCAGCCCCGGTTTACTTTTTTTTTTAAAAAGGTCCAGAAAAGAGACTGATGAAATGAGAAAGTACAGGAGATGGATAGAGGTAGGGACTGAGCAGGCTGCTGAGCATTGTTTGTGGAGGTCAGTGAATGGGGGTGGTTGATTGTTCATGGTCTCACATTGCCAGTGTTGGTTACTGCAGCAAGCAGGGGGAAGTCGATCCTGTGTGCACTTGTTTTTATGTAGCATTCGGGAACAATCTCAGTCCTCCATGGGAGTTTTTAGTGTTAAGATGTTTAATTTGGAGGCATTGCCTGAAAGTATGAAGGTCTGAGAGGACCTGAGCACCCATGGACCAAAGTCAAGAGCGATTGTGAGACGGGACACTTCAAATCTGATCATTGCTCTCTTCATGACCTGGGCTGGGGCTGCACCTCAGGACTGTGCTTTCTCAGTGAAGGAAGCAGTTAACACCTGACGGACCTGGAGGGACATACTACTTCCTAAAAGAGGAAAAGCCGCTTTGCCAAATGCTTTATTTCCTTTGGTCTTAGGGGATAAGCCTGATGTTTAAAGGAATGCTGAATTTTTCACTGAAGGTTTAACTTAGGGTCTCACCTATGCCATACAAAGCAGACTTTGTATGCTTTCTACATTTATGTTTGTTATTTTGAAGCAGTGTCTTATTGGCCTCACATACATAGGTGAGGATGACCTTGAACTGACCGCCCACCTCTGCTCTTCAAGTGTTGGGATTATAAGCATGTATCATCATGCCTGTGTTGGGATTATAAGTACATATCATCATGCCTGATTGCTTTTTCATTTTGAGGTTGACTTCAAGTTGCCTGGGTTGGCCCTGAACTCATTTTGTAACCCAAGCATTTGGGATCTTTTACCGAAGCCTCCTGAATAGATGGTGTTACATCTATTGCCACCTACCTTGACTGAAGTAATGTCATTTTGGTCGTTATCACAAGGTCAGATAACAGTTTTCCCAAGTTGGAAATTCCTTAAAGAGTCATCACTTACATTTTGTTCCTGCTTGCCATAACTGTTAGCTGCACGGCAGGCTTCAGCTGTTAATGGTTACGTGATCTGGCTTCCTGGTTGATGGTTCTTGGGAATTTCCACTGGAGCTGAGCCCAACAACGTTCATTCCAGAGCCTCCACTGACTTTCAAGCAAGTGTCCGTTTCCATTAGCCTCCTGGGTTAGTTACGGCTTCCAATGCTTTTTCTTTTTTTTTCTTTTTTCTTTTTTTTTTTTTTTTTATAAACTTTATTTATTTATTTATTTGCCTTGGTGTTTGCCTGGAACTGGAACTACAGACAGTTGTTAGCTGCCATGTGGGTGCTGGGAATCGAACCCGGGTCCTCTGGAAGAGCAGAGGGTGCCCTTAACCGCTGAGCCGTCTCTCCAGCCCCTTGCAATGCTTTTTCATCATTAGTCCCTGGCTCTGTTTGCCTTTGCCCACATGGCTGGATATGACCTTGATGGTCAGTATAGCAGCTTGGGAGCTGAAGTGCATCTGGACTTTCCTATATCGCTCTAAGGCTGGAGCAGGGTGAGGTAGCACACCTTTATCCCCAGCACTTAGGAGGCAGAGGCAGGCGACTCAGACCAGGCCCGCTTGCTCTACAGAGTGAGTTCTAGGCCGGGGAAGGCTACACGGTGAGAAAACAGTGAGTATAAAGTATATGTCACCGGGGCTGGAGAGATGGCTCAGCGGTTAAGAGCACCGCCTGCTCTTCCAGAGGACCCGGGTTCGATTCCCAGCACCCACATGGCAGCTAACAACTGTCTGTAGTTCCAGTTCCAGGCAAACACCAAGGCAGGCAGATAGATAGATAGATTAGATAGATAGATAGATAGATAGATAGATAGATAGATAGATAGATAAATAAAGTTAAAAAAAAAAAAGTATATGGCACCTATAGGACTTCAGGATTAAAACATTGTTTTTGCGGCAAGAGGATCACTTGGGCCAGACCTGCCCTGGGCAACATGGAGAGGCCCCCCGAAAAACAAAGCAGCACAAGGCCAGGTGTAGTGGTATGATGGGGTTACATTGTAAATAAATGCTGATTGGCTGAAGGCAGATAAGAAGTATGGGTGGGGCTACCAGACTAAGAAAACTCTGGGAACAGAGAGAGCAGAGCTGAGACCAGTGGAGAAGCCAGCAGATGCAGACAGAGGACAACTGTGCTGCTCTGAGAGAAGGTACCGAGCCCATGGCTGAACAAGAGAAGAATCATGGGTTAGTTTAAGGGTAAAGAGTTAGCAAGTTATATGCCTGGGCCCCAGATCAATCAGCAAGCAAAGTGTAATTAATATAATCGTCTGTGTGTTTCTGTGGGGCTATGGGTCCCAGCCACGGGGCCAGGCCATAAAGTCCAGGCCAGAAACATACTACTACAGCCAGGCATGGTAGAGGCAGATCCGTAGATCAAGGAGATTGTCCTCTGCTATCCGACATACACGAGTCTCTGTAGACAAGAATATTTTTAGTAAATAACCCTGAGTGTCTTGTCCAGTATCTCTGCTTTCATAAAAAATTTAAGAGTCTCATTCCCGGGTGTGGTGATGCAAGCCTGTAATCCCATCTCGAGGAAATTGAGGTAAAAGGGTCGGTCAAGAGGGTGAATCCCTCCTCGGCTATCTGAGACCCTTTTTCAAACAACAAGAGAAAACGCTTTCTGGTTTTTGTTTTGTTTTTAAGGGGGAAACACCAGATGCCTAGTTCCCGTCAGTCTGTGCCTCCTAGCTTCTTATCTGCACTCCTATACCAAAGTGTCATGGTGTAAAAGAGGCACCAGGCCACTGGAGATGCTGCTGTTGTCACAAGAAATCTGAGGGGAAAGTGCTGCTTCTTATGGCTCTGTTCTGTTGGTCAAGGCTGTTCTGCCTGCTTTGTTGAGTTTGGTTCTTATCTTTGCAGTGTCTATATGGTTAGTCCAGTAAAGTGTCTACTCCTTGTTTTTAGACAGTGAATGGGCAAGGCAACAGGATGTATCTCTGTCTTTAAAGAGGAAGCTAACTGACTTTCTACTTTGTCAAGATAGCCTCAGGATTGACGGCATGGGGCTAGGGGTGGATACAGCTCAGTTGGTGGAGTGCTTGCTCGCCTGAGATGCTTGAAGCCCTGGGTTCCATCCTCCTTAATGCCTATAAACCAGTGCTGTGACTGCTCCAGCACTCCCGGGGCAGTGGTGGTTAAAGAATTGAAGGTCATCCTCTGCTACATAGCAGTTGAGCTCAAGGCTAGCCTGCATTACATGAGACCTAGTCTCAAACAAAGAACACAAGATTAATGGTGTGTTCCACAGCCAGAAGCTAAGTCTGACGGAAGGTCACGGGCCAGTGCTTACAAATAAACTTGCCAAGAAACACTTTGATACTTACCAAACCCAAAACCCATGTAAATCATGCGGACAGGCTGTACTACTTATATTTATACTGTCTTCGGTAAGACAAAGGGACACGCTAGTTTTGTAGTGAGGCCTTATCCTCAAAGCTTCTAAAAACTGTGGAGTTGGATTTTTTTTTTTTATACTTTTTTTTTTTTTTAACTTTATTTTTATTTATTTGCCTTGGTGTTTTGCCTGGAACTGGAACTACAGACAGTTGTTGGCTGCCATGTGGGTGCTGGGAATCGAACCCGTGTCCTCTGGAAGAGCAGACGGTGCTCTTAACCGCTGAGCCATCTCTCCAGCCCCGGAGTTGGATTTTTGACCTCACGTTTCACTGTTGTCCATGTTGGCTTTGAACTCGTGAGGTGAAGCAGTTCCCTTGTCTCAGCTGCCTCACAGCAGTCTAGGCTCATGCCACCGTGTCTGGCCAGGCTTAAGTCAGAAAGTGGGCTCGCTTTTTGTCCAGGCCTAGAGGTACAGGGCTGTAACCCCAACTGGCAGGGAGGCTGAGGTAGAAAATCAAAGACTTTAGAGCTTTGGCTACAGAATAGCATGAAGGTCAATCTGGACAAGTTCATGAGGCCCTTCCTCAAAATAGAAGCTAGAAAGGACTGGGATGTGACTCAGCCCTCCCCTGGCATGTGTGATTCCTGCATTCAATCACAGTACTATTTTCAAAGTTTACTCTTCCATTCGACATTAACTTTGAGTTTTTATCCAGTTTCTGTGTATGGATGTTTTGCCCACATGCAGGTCTGTGCACTTTGTGTGCTCTTTTTTTTTTTTTTTAACATTTTTATTTATTTATTTATTTGCCTTGGTGTTTGCCTGGAACTGGAACTATAGACAGTTGTTAGCTGCCATGTGGGTGCTGGGAATCGAACCTTGGTCCTCTGGAAGAGCAGACGGTGCTCTTAACCGCTGAGCCATCTCTCCAGCCCTTTGTGTGCTCTTGAGACCAGCGGGAACTGGGGTTACTGATGGTTGTGAGCCATCATGTGGGTGCTGGGAGCCAAACCGCGGTCCCAGGGAAGAGCAACCTGTGCTCTTAACCACTGAGCCATCTCTCCAGCCTCTCATTAAATTTTTTTATTTGTGGGTGTGGGTATGCATGTACTCACATGTGCATGCACACTAGAGGACAGCCTAGAGGGGTCAGCTCCCTCTTTCCACGAGGGTTTCAGAATTAGTGTCCACTTGTCAGGCTTGGTGGTAAGTGCCCTTATCCACCAAACCATCTCAGCAGCCACTAGCCACCCCACCATATGTTGTGTTGCTGTTCATCGATATGGATGAGGAAATAATATGGTCTGAGGCAGGATGAATGCACTACCAGTCCTTACCGGATCAACTTCCTTCCGGGGCTCTAGGTATTGTGCAATCTGTGTTATGTGCATCTGCTGAATGATTCCTACTGAGTCATTCCCTTTGCCTTTGTACCTCATGTGGCTTATAATAAGCCCTTTGGATTTGGGTGTGATAATAATGCTGGTCCTTGTGCAAGGCTTTTCCCCTTCCTATCCATGTAAATCTTAGGGCATTGGTACAATTACAGATGAGGGCAAGCACACATCCCCACTTGGGCCCAGCTAACCCTGAATGAGGATAACTCACACTCGCCTCTGTCTCAGGACAGTTTTTTTTTTTTTTTAAACTTTATTTATTTATTTATTTGTCTTGGTGTTTGCCTGGAACTGGAACTACAGACAGTTGTGAGCTGCCATGTGGATGCTGGGAATCGAACCCGGGTCCTCTGGAAGAGCAGACGGTGCTCTTAACCGCTGAGCCATCTCTCCAGCCCCAGGACAGTCTTTAAGAGCGTCTCGGCTGGGAAGATGGCTCTGATGTATGATCCTAGTGCTCGATTAGGAGACTAAGGCCGAAGGATGTCAAGTTTGACCAAAGCCACAGAGAGAATATCTTAGCAAGCCAAGAAAAGAAAAGCAAGGAGAAGAAGAATCCCTTTTTGTTCTGATAAGCATCTAGGTTCATATAGTAAGTTGAGTGCTTATCCATCTTTCATATAATATCCATCCCCCAACTTAGGGAGCTCTGCTCTGCCACTGAGCACTTCCCCACCCCTAAATAGCATCTCTGTGGGCTGGGATTCAAACCCATGCACATGCTAAATAAGAATTCTTCTCTGCTCTGAACCGCATCCTAGCCTTACATAACAGATATTTCTCAGATAAGGTCTCTAGCTCGGACTACCTGGGATTCAAGATCCTCCTCTGTCTGCTCCCCAGTGTGGAGGAGTGCTGGGATTATGGACAGGTAGCACTACAGCTGCTGTAAATCAGCTAAGGGTGGGAAAATAGGGTGTGTGTGTGTATGTGTGTGTGTGTGTACACACGTGAGGCTTTTATGTTTTTTGACTGTCTCATTGTATCCCATGCTTGTTTTTTAAATATTTATTTATTTTTTTTTTTATTTTTTTTTTTAAACTTTATTTATTTATTTGCCTTGGTGTTTGCCTGGAACTGGAATTACAGACAGTTGTCAGCTGCCATGTGGGTGCTGGGAATCGAACCACGGGTCCTCTGGAAGAGCAGACGGTGCTCTTAACCGCTGAGCCATCTCTCCAGCCCCTAAATATTTATTTTTATTTAATGTGAATTGGTGTTTTGTCTGCATGTATAACTGTGTAAGGGTGTCAGATCTTGGAATTACAGACAGTTGTTAGCTGCCATGTGGATGCTGGGAACTGAACTCAGGTCCTCCGGAAGAACAGTCTGTGCTCTTAACCGCTGAGCCATCTCTCCAGCCCCACCCCATGTTTTTTTTTTTTTTTTTTTTTTTTTTTGGCCACTATTTCTAGCTCATAAGTCAATTCCCCCCCCCCTTTTTTTTTAAGACAGGGTTTCTTTTTGCCCTGGCTGTCCTGGTCTTATGGACCACCTATCTTTGAACTCAGAATCTGTCTGCCTCTGCCTCCTGAGTCCTGGGACTAAAGACATACACCACTGCCACCGCTACCTGACCTATAAATCAATTTTGTTATTTTGTTTGTTTTTTGGGTTTTTGAAACAGGGTTTCTCTGGAGCTCAATCTGTAGACCAGGATAGCCTCGAGCTCAGAGATCTTCCTGTCTCTGATAGGATTAAAGATGTATGTCAGTACCGCCAGGCTATAAATCAGTTTTAGGAAAGCAAGAAGGGGGAGCTGGAGAGATGGCTCAGAGGTTAAGAGCACCGTCTGCTCTTCCAGAGGACCCGGGTTCGATTCCCAGCACCCACATGGCAGCTAACAACTGTCTGTAGTTCCAGTTCCAGGCAAACACCAAGGCAAATAAATAAGTAAATAAATAAAGTTTAAAAAAAAGGGAAAGTTTCAATCATAAAAATACTCGAGTGTAGTGTAGTGTGGTGATGAGCGTCCCAGCACTCAGGAGGCAGAGACAGGTGGATCTCTCTCTGTGAGGCTGAAGTCGGTCTGGTCTACAGTGAGTTCCAGGATTACATTTGTTAAACTCTAACTTTAAAAAACACTCTGCCCTCCGCTCCTCTGTCTTGGACATTTTTCTGCCCTGGCGCACATGTGTCTATTTTTAACAGCTCAGAGTATTCCCTTATCTGGATGTCTCGGGTGTTTTGCCGTCACAAACAGAAGTGTCGATGGCAGTGTTTAGCTGCTGTGAATCTGTGAGCGTCAGGCCTTGTGTGGATGTATGACAGCCCTTTCTAAAAATCTCTTCTTTCTCTCTTATCTCCACATTCATTCCTGCCTTCTCCTCCTCTACTCTCTCTTTTTTTTTTTTTTTAAACTTTATTTATTTATTTATTTGCCTTGGTGTTTGCCTGGAACTGGAACTACAGACAGTTGTTAGCTGCCATGTGGGTGCTGGGAATCGAACCCGGGTCCTCTGGAAGAGCAGACGGTGCTCTTAACCGCCGAGCCATCTCTCCAGCCCCTACTCTCTCTTTTTTAGACAGGGTTTCACTATATAGCCCTGGCTGGGCTGGAACTCACCGTGTGCAGCTGAAATCTGTTTGTGCTCTTGCTACTTGGCTGGCTCGTGGGCTTCACACTGCTGAAGATTTCCATAGCTGGTAACCCAGTTAGTTCTCTTTGGGCCTTTTCCTTAAAGAGTTGTAAGTGGCTCTCATGAGAAGAGCAGAGTTGCTTTCTGCTCTGCCTTGGCTTTTTGGCAAAGAATAAACAGGAACGCATGTGGTGAGGGATGTAAACCTTCAAAGTCTGGGTTATAGGTTCTCACTTCTCAAGTCATGGCATGTCATGGTGGTGAATGGCATTTTCTAAACACCTTAAAGGAAGAAGTGACAGGTTTTTCTTTTTAATTTTTTTACTTATCATATTTATGTGTGTATGATGATGTACATGAGTGCAGATAGGCACTATCATACCACCATGCACTTGGAAATTACTTACCTCCTTCCACTGTGAAATCTAGAAGCCAAATTTAGGACCTTAGGCTCTAAAGAAGGGCCTGTGCCTACTGAACCATGCCATCAGTCTTCCTGAACCTAAATTGCACCTTAAAATGCCAGACTCCACCCCAAGTACTGGGTTTACAGGTGTGTGCCACCACACCCAGCAGTTCATTTTTGAATAGTTGAACAAAATTCAGGGAACACTACATCGTGATTTGAGAATGATAAGAAATTAAGTTTTTAAAAAATATTTGTTTATTATGTATACAGTGTACAGAAGAGGGTATCAGATGTCATTATAGATGGTTGTGAGCCACCATGTGGTTGCTGGGAATTGAACTCAGGACCTCTGGAAGAGCAGTCAGTGCTTTTAACCTCTGAGCCATCTCTCCAGCCCCAAGAAATTCAGTTTTAATGCTCATAAACACCATTTGTTGTAGCACTGCCGTCTATTCTGCGTTGTCTCGGACAGCCTGTGTGGTGTTGTGATGGCGATTACCAGAGACCATGTACTCCACAAAGCCTGTGGTAAGGTCGGTCTCACAGGCCTGGATTTTCAGGACCAGTTGGACTCAGTAATCTGAGACTCTGGTAGGGTTCTTGTGTGGACCTCAGGGGTTACTAACTGAGAGTACTGGACGGGAGTGCCGGCCCAGCTGCAGGCCCAGCTGCTGAGATGGCTGTCTTAACTGGTGCCTGCGGCGTTGCTGATGCTATTTGCCCCCTTGGCATTCCCCGCTTGGCTAATATACTGGGTGAGATGCTGCCTCAAAAAGGAGAAAGGGCTGTGGAGTAGTGGTGAATTCCACCCAGCCTTGGGGGAGGGAGGTGTAGGCAAGGGAATCACTCCTTCGAAGCCATCCACAGCTACATATAGCAAGTTCAGGACCAACTTGGGTTACATAAAACCCTGCTTCATCGAACAAGAGAACACGTAGATCCAGGTGGTTGTCACTTCATTGGGAGAGAGCAGATGGGAAGTTGAGAAAGGGTTGGGGACATAACCTTTGAAGTAGAGCACTTGCCTACCACATACGAGGCACCAATTTCAGTCTCCAGAGCCACAAAGTGATAAGGCTTAGAAGTGATACATCAGGGGCTGGAGAGATGGCTCAGCGGTTAAGAGCACCGTCTGCTCTTCCAGAGGACCCGGGTTCGACTCCCAGCACCCACATGGCAGCTAACAAACACCACACAGAAATTATACACACTCCTTGCTTCTAGCACTAAATCAAAATGAAAAGAGAAGTAGAAGTGATACATCAGTGTTAGTATTTCCTCTACCTCTCAGCATATTTGCTATATTCCTAATATAAACTTTTATTGCGATAAGTACAGCTGCAGCTGTGTATTTGTAAAAATAATTAAGAGTCTTTGGAAGCCTATAAACGGGGCTGGTAATGCTTAGGAGCCTAAACTTTGTGTAATGTTGGTAAATGGTGACCGCAGGTGGTGTTGGTGGCTCCCAGTTCTTAGGAAACTATGAGTTGGAGACTATCCTGGTCTACACAGTTCCAGGAAGGCAGGGTAGCTGTACAGAGACCCTGTGAAAAAAAAAAAGAACTGATAACAATTCTTTCCGTTTGGCAGAGTAGGGTGAAGTCATGTGAACCATTAACAGATTGTCTTGGTTTAAAACTGGTGACCTGAGAACCAGAGAAACCAGTTTCTTTTTGACAACATTCCCAGACACCAGTCTGTAATTTTACAGCAGCTAATGTTCTAAATGCCTGCCAAATTAGGGTTTGTTTCCTTCAGCTTCTTTCTTCTTGGTTTTCATGGAGAGGAGTTAGAGAGGTATAAAAGAGAGACAGACAGACAGAGTCTGTTCCCCTAGTTGACCTCGACGCAGTTTGATAAACCAAGCTAGGCTCCAATCTGAGGTGGTTCTTGCCTCTGCCTCCCGAGTCCCGGAATTAGGATGACCGCCACATCTGCTCAGCCTTCTTGGGTTTCTTACTGGATTTGGAAGTGATAGCAATAATTTTGTATTCTCGGGGTTGGAGAGATGGCTCAGCGGTTAAGAGCACCGTCTGCTCTTCCAGAGGACCCGGGTTCGATTCCCAGCACCCACATGGCAGCTAACAACTGTCTGTAGTTCCAGTTCCAGGCAAACACCAATGCAAATAAATAAATAATAAATAAAGTTTTTTAAAAAAAAAAAATAAAAATAAAAAAAAAAAAAATAATTTTGTATTCTAGGTTGGAATTCCCAGCATTTGGGAAGCTGAGGCCAGCATAGGCCTCTTGTAAAGACCCTGTTCCAGAAAAGTTGTGTCTTGATATATGTAAGTGTGCCAACAGGACTTGAGGCCACAGTGTAGCTCATGGGTAGAGTGCCTGTCTAGGCTCTGGGCTTTTCCTCAGCACTGAAAAGAAGAAACGAGCAAATAGAGCAGGAGACAGACCTTTCTGAACTACCTGCAAATACTCAGACTAGTCATATTTCTTTTTTTTCAAGACAGGGTTTCTCTGGCTGGCATGGCACTGGCTGTATAGACCAGGTTGGCCTTAAACTCAAGAGATCTGCCTGTCTCTGCTTACTGAGTACAGGGACTAAAGGTGTAACACCACAATAACTAACTAAATCATTTTTCAGTCATTTTGTTTGTTTAACAGTCAAAGCCCTTATTAAGAAATAGCTGAAGTCATATCCAACCATATCCTTTCCACCTTGGCTAGCACTTCTGGCACGTTACTGTCAGTGACCCTGTGGCTGAGAGCAGAGGCCTCTGATGGATGGAATGTCGACTTCCAAGTCGCTATGTCTTGGTTTCTACTGGCTGCTGATGTCTGGGCTCTGAGCAGATAGATCAGTGTGAAGTTAGGGTTCCTCTCCCAGCTTCAGCGCCCTGGTTTGGACGTAAAGGGTGTTATTTGTGGTTGTTTCATTGTGAAGATTACAGTTTTTGTTATTATTTCTGTTTAGTGTGTGTTTGTGTATGCGCCCTCTGAAAAGCATACCATAGCACTCATGGTCCAAAGCGGGGACATCTTTTAGGAGTGGGTTCTTCCCCTGTGTAGGTACCAGGGACTGAACTAAGCTGGTCCAGCTTGGCTGCAAGTACTGAGCCATCTTGCCAGCGTTCTGGATTGTTGTTGTTTTCAGACAGTCTCCTGTGGCCTTACCAGCCTTGAATTCACTGTACTGCTGAATTCACTGATGAGGTTTTAAATTCCTGATCTTCCTGCCCTTACCTCCAGTGAGCTGGGATTAAGAGTGTGCACCAGCATACTGTGCCTGAAACTACAGAAAGCAAGCCAGTCACAGTTGATGGCTACAGAGCTCTGCTCGGCGTGACTTCTGTAGCCCCGGGTCCCCCATGTTTGGGTATGGGGTCCTGTTCATTTTGTCTTATCAGTAGCAGTGTTGCCTCCCCCACCTGGCAGTGTGTAGTGTGGGCCAGATTGAAACCAGAAGATTCTGTTCTGTGTGTCTACTCTGGACATTGATCCACCCTGTGTGTTTTGTGACCTTTGTTTGGCATGTTATCAAAAGCACCTGTTGCAGGTGTATACCAGCTGGCTCTTCTTCTTTTCTTACTGAGGCAGCCTTGAGCCCTGTAGTCACTAACTAGGCAGTGCGTTACTGCTGAGCAAGTGTCACCGGTTCTTCCTGTATTTTTTAAAATTTTGGGACAGGATCTTACTAAATTCCTTACTTTGGCCTTGAATTCTCCACCCCTCATGTCCTTGCTCCAAGTAGCTGGGATGATGGACCTGTGCCATGAGCCTTGGTGGGGGATGGTTCAAGTCAGAAGCATGAGAACCAGCACCCAAGTGAAAGCCAGGTGGAAAGCCAGGTGTAGCAGCAGACATGTTTAACGCAGTGCTGGAGGAGGTCTGGGAACGACATGAGCCATTGCACCCAGCGTTTTGTGGGAGGCTCAGGGATTGAACTTGGGGCATCAGGCCTGTGCTGGTCATTTTACCCACCGAGCCATCTCGCTGGCCCTGGAATTTCCCTTCTCTGCTAGTCAGTTGAGATTTATTGGCATGTATGGGAATTGCTGAAAGGGAAGTTTGTGTTTTGCACAATAGCAATGTGTTGTGTCTATAGATTGGTGTTTTGAGAACATCTGGTTCCCTGCCCATCATCAACAATTTTGGGAGATGCAGAGAAAGCACAAATCCTGCCCTGTGTATTTTCCAGGATTGTCTCCAGTGCCGTAATAAAGTTGACATGAGCAGGCCAGAGGGGAACAAGGACAGTCTGTGAGCACAGGCACAGCTCTGGAGCACTTCCATCTGGGCATTCATCAGACTGGCCTCTGAGCCGGGCTGGGAAAGACGGTGTGCCACTGCAGAGAAGACATGGGGTCTGTGATCAGGTTCTGGTGGCTTTCCATTCTAGAGGCCCTCCAAGTGTGAACAGTTCCTTAATGAGTTCCACAGCCTCCTGACCAGCCTCTAACAGTGACTGCAAATGTGTCTGGCTGGAATACCGTGATTGGGATTTTTCCTTTTGCTTGGAGTGCAGCAAGCCTTAGGCCTCCCTGGGACCCAGGCCCTTGAGCTGTGTTGCCCGTTAGAGATGAGAAACTAGAGTTAACATGCTTCTCTCTGAAGTTCTTGGACTTGAGTGTAGATGTTTGTATACTTATTGTCTTTGTGGGAAGGTATGTAGGTCCTGGAAACCAGGGCCTGGCATGTGTCCAGCAAGTGCTCTGTGCATCTCTGTTAAGGAAGGAGTCAAGGACAGAAGCCATCTTCACCTGCAGTTGCATCAGAGACTTTGGACTTGGTTGCCAGGTGATGTGTTTCTTTCCATATAAGGAAGAGAGCAGTAACACAGGCTTTGGGACCAGGTCAAGAAGAGTTGGCAGGCCCAGAATCCTTTGCTTCTCCTTTGGAGTATCTTGAAGACCCCAGACTTCCTCCTATAGAACATGTATGTGTCCTTTGACCCTGGGATTGCCCCCATCAACCCACATGGGTTCTGTTTTGTTTCAGAGTCTTGTGGAGTTTCGAAGGTAGTGGGGAAATGCCGGGCTTCCATCCCCAGGTGGTGGTACAATATCACTGATGAGTCCTGCCAGCCATTTGTGTATGGAGGCTGTGAAGGAAATGGCAATAACTACCTGAGCAAGGAGGAGTGTCTTGAGAAGTGTGCTGGTGTCACTGGTAAGACTGGATTTGGAGAACTCCATGCTTAGAGTTTATTGATGGGGTGTAGATATCTTTTGTCTGCTGGGTCTTCTCTCCGTTCAGAACCTGGGATAGGATGGGATTTAAAAGCAAAAAGCAGGCCCAGTGTGCTGGCCCCTTGGACATACTAGTTTCACCGCAGGCTCAAGCCACCACCCGACCTCCTGATCCACTCCTACAGACCCTTGTTCTTTAGGCATTGGGGTCATTTTTACCACTGAGACGAGGGACCTGAAAAGCACACAAAGCCATGTGAAGTTAACACTAGCATATGTTCCCAAAAATCCATCATCCTGCAGTCTTTACTTATGGGGCCCTGGGAAGCCAAGATAGCATTGGCCCTTACAGTTCAAATACAACCTGAAGCCCCAGCAGGGAGCTCCAAGTCCCGACTGCTCCCTGCTGTTCCAAAGGCTGCGGTGAGCTGCCCACAAAGACTGCAGCCTTTCCTAGCATAAAGGTTGCCTAGGGACTTGACGCTGTGATGGTTTTGTGTTGAACCCAGTGCTCACTGGTTTTCTGTCTCTTTACCTGCTGGTTACTCTCTCTGGCTTTGAGAAATGAGGCTTCTTGAGGTTGTGTGAAGGGATCAGCAGTGGCCTTGAGCACTGAGCTCCAGTCTGTTGCCGTGGGTGACGTACACAAGCCTGAGCAAGGGGAAGGGCAGTTTGCTTGTCTGGGGAATTTGGAGAGATGGGGGATAGGAACTGATTTTACTGTTGTGTCACGGGGGCTGGAGAGATGGCTCAAAGGTTGAGAGCACTGACTGCTCTTCCAGAGGTCCTGAGTTCAATTCCCAGCAACCATATGGTGGCTCACAGCCATCTATAATGAGATCTGGTATCCTCTTCTGCACACTGTATACATAATAGATAGATAAAAATTAGGAAAAAAATGCTGTGACACATGGTTTTTCTGTGTTGTCCACACAAGTCCTAAACTCTTGATCTTGCTGCTTCTGTTTCCAAGTGCTTAGTTTATAGGTGCCCGCCATCATGCCGAACTGGACTGTGATTTTTAGATGGTGCAGGTTGGTCCTTTACCTTTTGGGTAGTAACTGGTTCATCCGGAAATTGAGTGAAGGAAATGTCATTTCAGTGCGTTTTCCTCTCCCATGTGGAGGGGAAGAGTTGGGAAATGTTGCTTGCTTCCCTTCGATATGCTGGGACCATCTTAGAAAGAGGTTTGAAGTTAGCATGATCAGGAGTCAGTAGGTCTAAGGTACTCACAGTCTCCCTTGGCTGTGCTCCCGAGTCTGACTCAGCTTCAAGGGACTGGACTGCTCTTGGTGGGCATTTAGTTGTGTCTCTGTACACTCTCTTGGGAAGGAATCTGTCAGGCAAGCTGAAAACCACCAAAGCCACTGGTCCCTGGAGTCCTTTGCCATTTCTATTGAGAGTATGTGCCAGTTTATTAACTTGTATTGGGAACTAGAGCCTCCTAGGGGACCAGCCTGTCGCTGTACCTGCATTTAGTCTACAGAGGCCAGCCTTTTAGCAAACAGGGAAAGTGGCCTGTTGAGGGCACCGGCAGGAGGCAGCTTGAAGGGAGGGAGCTGGTTTATGAGGTCACTGCTGGATGACACCAGGCCAGCCCAGGCATGTCCACCCACTATCAAACAGCTGAGACAAAATTACATGAGATGATGCCAGGCACGGTGTTACCTTTTACAGTGTGAGCTACAAAATTGAGAGGCTGAGGCAGGTGGATTCCAGGAATTAAGAGACCAGCCTGGGGGGCTGGAGAGATGGCTCAGCGGTTAAGAGCACTGTCTGCTCTTCCAGAGGACCCGGGTTCGATTCCCAGCACCCACATGGCAGCTAACAACTGTCTGTAGTTCCAGTTCCAGGCAAACACCAAGGCAAATAAATAAATAAATAAAGTTAAAAAAAAAAAAAAAAATGAGAGACCAGCCTGGGCAATGTAGCAAGATCTTCTGCCAAAACAAAGAAAAGAATGAAACACTGACATAAAAACTGACTGTTGTGAAGTTGGTGTGTTGCTCTCCTCCCCCTCCCTCACTGTTGTGCTGGGACGAGGTCCATGTGTGGGTAGGCTGGCGGCTGGCTGCTTTGACTGTTCTGCTTCGGCCTGCTGAGCGGTTGGAACTTACGGATCTCGTCTCAACCAATATAAGTGTATGGCTCGGTAATATTAATTATATTGCACTATTTTTTTGGTTTTTTAAAAAAATATTTTATTTATTATGTATACAACACTCTGCTTCCACTATGCCTGTGTACCAGAAGAGGGCACCAGATCTCATCATAGATGGTTGTGAGCCACCATGTGGTTGCTGGGAATTGAACTCAGGACCTCTGGAAGAACAGTCGGTGCTCTTAACCTCTGAGCCATCTCTTCAGCCCCCTATATTGCACTGTTTTGTGCCTTTAAAAGTTCTAGGTAAATAAAATACAAACTGGGTGTCATAGCTCATGCCCAATCCTCCTAGATGAGGATTTGAGGCCAGTTCCAAGTCTGTCTGAGTGACAGGGTGATACCCTGTCTCAAAAAGTCAAAATAAGGAGCTAGAAAGATGGCTTAGCAGTTAAGAGCATTCACTGCTCTTACAGAGGACCAGGGTTCAGGTTCCAGTTCCAGAGGTTTAATGCCATAACTCCAACTCTGCTTCTAGAGAGAGGGAGAGTGTGTGTGTGTGTGTGTGTGTGTGTGTGTGTGTGTGTGTGCGTGCGTGCGTGCGTGCGTGCGCGCTCAGGCAGTCCCGGTTCATTATTTCTAAGTAGCGAAAGCTTATGGTCCTCAAACACCCCAGGGCTCCACGGAAAGAAGAAATGAGGGTTGGTTGTGATGCATAGGGCCCACTTGATAGTGACTTTCTTTTCTGGTCTGTGTCCCCTCACAGAGAACACCATTGATGGTGTGGCCAGGAGGAATGGAGTCGCCTCTTCTGTCCTGAGTGGTAGGTTCATAAAGACCCAGGTCACTGAGGGCCCAGAGGGTGACTGTGATGGACACTTGTAGTTGGGACTGGTAAAGTGCTTCCACCTCGGCCTCCAGTGTACCTGCGCTCAGGCCCTGCCTTCCCCCCCCTCCAGGGGGCTGTCCTCTGCTCCCCATTGGGATTGCTGTCTCCCTCCCTCCCTCTGCTAGGAGGGAGTCCTCTTGTCCTCTGCCACTCCACCCTCTGTCTGTCCTCTGCTGTCCTTCATCTAGAGCTTTGTGTTAGTTTGCTTTGTAGTGCTGGCAGTAGCCACCTTGCTTCTCTGTTATGCTTAAGGGACTGTGCGGCGGCAGGGGCCTTGGTGAGTGCTCCCTACTAGCGATTGTACCCTTGGGGTTAGGTCCCAGGCCAGGAGCTCAGCAGGGCAGCAGGACCTGCCTTTCCGTAGGTGGGGGGAGGACTGTATACCCCTGATGGGGACAACCCCCTCACCCCCACCCCCGCAGTGGCCAGTCCCATGCACCACAGTCCAGGCCCTGACCCTCCATCTCTGACAGCAGAGGGAGTTGGGTGGCTGCTGGGGCTTGCCTTGCTTACAGAAAGCCAGCCGGGGTGAGGCTAAAGCACGTCCCAGACCCTTGTCGGCTGTTTAAGACCCTGCATGGTGACTCTTATTTCCAGCCTATCTCAGAAGGAAATTTCCCCAGTAAATAAATGGGTGTGTCAAAAAGTGAACAAAGCTATTTCTTGATCACCTCAGAAACATGACTAAGATTAGTTTACATAGTAACCACTGGATTGGCAGGAGTCCCACCTACCTCCAGTGTGTCCTGTGCTCCAGAGGACATCAGGACCACGTGATATGTCAACCCCTTCAATGGTGATGCTGCCCGTGCTCCCACCTTGGGCCCTTACAGTTAGCTCTGCCAGGCACCTGTCCTGTGTCCGTCCCTCCTAACCAGACTTTTGTATTGCAGTCCCCAGGAAGCAGGATTCTGAGGACCTGTCTGGTGAGATCTTCAGCTATGAAGGTATAATTTTCATGTGTCCTTATGTGGTGTGGTTGGCATTGAGACTCACTAGGAGGAACTTGTTAAGTGGATCTTCAAACCTTGCCAGGTGGTGGGTATCCAGGTTGTGAGGGATGAATACGCCAGCAGAGTGAAGGCGGTGGACTGTGTGTTTCTAGAGTTTACCTCCACCTTAACTCTCAACAGCTCTGTGGCTGTGGATAGGAGCTGTGCCCTGTACATAATTCCCATGGGAAAAGTGAAGGTCCCAGGACAGAGGAGGGCAGCCAGTCCATTTAAGGTACCTGGGACTGTGTGGACTACAGACAACATGGTTATAGTTGTCTACAGGGTACCTAAAAATGAATCCAGCCCCCACCCGCAGTCGTCTGCAACTGAAATCCCAGCACTTGGGGGCTAGGTTGAAACAGGAGGATTGACATGAGTTCAGGACTACTCTGAACCACACAGTTTTGCAAACCCCCACTCCCTACATACATACACACAACAGAAAAAGAAAATGTAAAGCTGGGGGGCTGGAGAGATGGCTCAGCGGTTAAGAGCACCCTCTGCTCTTCCAGAGGACCCAGGTTCGATTCCCAGCACCCACATGGCAGCTAACAACTGTCTGTAGTTCCAGTTCCAGGCAAACACCAAGGCAAATAAATAAATAAATAAATAAATAAATAAAGTTTTAAAAAAAAGAAAATGTAAAGCTGGTCTCAGTGGGCCAGCGTGGCTGTGTCTGGCCCATGGGCCTCTCACCATGCAGATGGCACTCTCTGCTGAGCTGTCCAGTCAGGCACTCTGGGCTCGGCTCTGCTCTCTCGACCCTGATGTGTCCCCTGAGGCTCCCTCGCTCTTGTTGTAGAGTACTGTGTCCCGAAGGCTGTCACTGGGCCTTGCCGTGCAGCCTTTCCTCGCTGGTACTATGATGCTGAGAAGAATACCTGCAACAGCTTCATCTACGGCGGATGTCGGGGCAACAAGAACAGCTACCTCTCCCGGGAGGCCTGCATGCAGCGCTGCTCTGGCAAGTCAGCCGAGCCCATCCCTGGACCACGGGGGCCTGGAGGGACCCTTTTCCTGCCCTCTCCCTAAAATGAGGGCTCTGGAAACGTCTGTCAAATCACTACCCTTCAGTGACAGGGTCTCGGGACCTCTAGGGCTCCTGGGGAGAAGCCCTAGTGTTCAGGAGGCAGAGGGGACCCATTTGGGGCCTGGCTCTGAGGATGAAGTGCATGGTGGGCTGACCTCAGCGTTCTGTGTTCTCTGTAGGCAAACAGATGTATCCTGTTCTGACCCCTGGAACTAAAGGTAAGTGACCTCTTAGCCCCTGGACTATCTGGGTTCTGCCCAGCTGTATTTTCCCCCTTGCTTACTGTATTTCTCTCTGGAATGTCCTGGAGAGTGCTGCGTCTGCGGGAAAGGGGCTAGGCAGCTTGGAATTTGTGGACATTTGTCCTACAGTAAACACTACACAGTGGAGGCTGAGCTTGAATCCCTAGGCTGACTGTTTGGGCCACCCACGGGGAGTGTCTGGCAGACTGGCTGGCCTGTGGAGTCCACACACAGGCCGGAGGGTAACTCCAGGTTTGGAGGGGACTTGATTGCCATGGGGCATGAAGGTGCAGGGCTGTCAGGCCCTGGTACCTTCCCACTTCCGTCTGAGCCTGTGTGAGGTCACAGTGCTATCCTGTGCACCCGCCAGACTGGTTTGCCCTCTTCCTTGTTACGGAGCCCAGACCTGGCCTACAAGTGCGCCTTGTTCTAGAAGTAGAATCTGGTTCTCAGGGCTGGAGCTGGAAAGGTGCCCAGGTCTTGAGGGCTGGTTGTGGGTGGAGGTAGGCAGGGGATTGACCCAAAACGGTACATAGTTCCTATAGCCAGCGCTGGAGGGGAGCCAGGTAAATGTCGCAGGAAGTCACATGCCATGCCTGAGATGGAGCCCCACCTGGAAAGGAAGCATCTGAACTGACCTGTGGGGCAGCCGTAGTTATTCACCCACACTTAGGAACCCTAGGGTCCCTCCCAGCACGCCTGTGTATACCCTCACTAGCCAGTCTTCATTGCCCAGGAGCCCCCGGCCGAAGAAACTCTTCTGTTGCCATTCAGGGATTCAAGGGAAGACTCAACTACATAAGAAATGTAGTCAGCCCTGGGCCACTGGAGACCTTGTCTCAGAAAACCAAAATAGGGCTGGCGAGGCAGCTCAGCAGGCAAGGGCACTTGCCTCCAAATCCGACAGCCCAGGTTCCAGCCCCAGTCCCCACATAATGGCTCACAACCGTTCGTAACACTAGTTAAGGGAATCCAGTGCTCTTTTTGACTTCCTCAGGCACTTGGTGCCCAGACATAGAGGGAAAATACATATAAACAAAATTATAAACAAGAGCCATTCTCTATATGGCGTTGCAGAGAACCACCTGGCAGGCAGGCAGGCAGGCAGGCAGGCAGTCTGCAGCTTCCCAGGCTGCGGAGGGCATCTGCTGCTCTTCACTTGGCTACTTTGCTCTGAGTCGCCCTGCTGGCCCTCCATGCTCCTCCCCAACCTTCCTGTCCCTCTTCTTCCTAGCAGTGGTCCTGGTGGGGCTGCTCCTGATGGTCCTGATGGTCCTCCTGGGGGCCTCTGTGGTCTGCCTGATCCGTGTGGCACGCAGGAAGCGGGAGCGTGCTCTCAGCACGGTCTGGAGCACTGGCGATGACAAGGAGCAGCTGGTGAAGAACACCTACGTCTTGTAAAGGCCCCAGTGCTGGGAAAAGCAGGGAGGGAGCGGAGAACACGTGCTTTCTACAATTAGAGCAACTGCTTGTATCTGTGAGATGATTGGGAATTTGGGTGCTTGTTTCCCGGAGGCGCCTCCTAGTCCCGTTGGCCGACCGACCGACTGCTGTCCTCTCAGTGGCCCCCTCTGGCTCTCCCTCCGCCCAGTCCTCCCTCAGCAGCTCTAGTGCTCCTGTTCAGGGACCTCGCTTTCCTTGTTTGTTTGATTTATGTGGTTTTTTAAGAGTAGATCAAGTTTTTTTTTTTTAATTGGGACTCTGGAAGAAAAAAATGTATGTTTAATAAAATAGCCTTTTAAAATAAAATTTAACATACAATGAGGTTTCTTTGTGTGTGAGACACTGACTAACAGCATGTGCGGTCCTCTCAGGCCTTGCTGTTCCATCCGCATACAGGCCATTGTCCCTTTTGTGTCCCAAGCTGACCGTAAGCGCCTGTGTGGCTGATGCGGTGTGAGCTTGCTGTGGCTCCTAAATGCTGACATTTCAGGTGTGGTTGCATCTAGACTATTCAGTACAGAGGAGGATGGACCCAACAGAATTGCATCCCAACCTCCCTCAACATTTTTTAAGATTTATTTTCAGGCTGGAGAGATGGCCCAGCGGTTAAGAGCACTGACTGTTCTTCCAGAGGACCCGGGTTCGATTCCCAGCAAAACCACATGGCAGCTAACAACTGTCTGTAATTCCAAGATCTGACGCCCTTACACAGTTATACATGCAGGCAAAACACCAATTCACATAAAATAAAAATTAAAAAAAAAAGATTTATTTTCAGCTTGGGGGGGTGGCACACACCTTTGATCCCAGCACTAGAGAGGCAGAGGCAGGCGGATCTTTGAGTTCTCCGACAGCCGGTGCTACACAAAGAAATCCCATCTTGCTCTTGATCACTGAGTTTCTCTTTTTCATATTTTGAAAATCCTGGCCACATTCCTGAATAGGACTAGAATTTACCCCTTGGTACAACTGTGGAAGGTGTCTTAGGGTTTCTATTGCTGTGAAGAGACACCATAACCATGGTAAATCTTGTCAAGAAAATATTTGTTTCTGGCTTACAATTCAGAGCTTTAGTCCATTATCATCATGGCGGAAAGCATGTCGGCACACAGGCAGACACTGTGCTGGACAGGTAGCTGAGAGAGCACATCTTGCCAGGCAGCAGAAAGACAGACACTGGGCCTGGCTTGAGCATCTGAAACCTCAAAGGAGTCACACACTTCAGCAAGGCCACACCTCCTAAGAGTGCCACTCCCTGAGCATAAGAGAGCCATTTTCATTGAAACCACCTCAAGAGTGTGAATGTGGGTCTCCTAGGTATGATACCGCCTATCAAGACCTTCCTGGGATGCGAGTAGTCTTGGTTCTTTTTTGGTTTTCAAGATGTGTAAACATTTTCTCTGTGTGGCCCTGGCTGTCCTGGAACTCACTCTGTGGACCAGGCTGGTCTTGAATGCAGAGATCCACCAGCCTCTGCCTCCTGAGTGCTGGGATTAAAGGTGTGCATCTTTCTCTGCTCTCTCTCTCTCTCTCTCTCTCTCTCTCTCCCCTCCCCCACCCGTTCCTCCAATAAACTCAACATGGCTCCTGGGGGGGGAGTGTGCGTCACCGCACCAAGCTAGGCTTGTTTTACTATATGATTTTTTAAAAAATAATTTTTATTCTTATTTTATGTACATTGGTGTTTTTCCTGCATGTATGTCTATGTGAGAGTGTCAGATCATGGAGTTACAGACAGTTGTGAGCCACCATGTGATTACTGGGAATAGAACCCGGGTCCTCTGGAGGAGCAGTTAGTGCTCTTAACTGCTGAGCCATTTCTCCAGCCCCTAGTCTTCATTTTTTTTTTTTTTTTTTTTACTCTTTGGAGTTTTATTTGGTGGGTCTCTGGGTCTAGAAGAAGGTGTTGGGCCTCTTGGTGGTGAACCGTGGCTTGTGCTGGCACCGCAACACATGGTGGGGTAATGGGAACTTGATCTTGGAGTCGTGGAACTGCTTGACTGCCGGCCGACGGCACTTGCCGGCTGCAATCTCCTCCACCTTCATGATCTGGATGGAGTGTGCGCGGGCGCGATGCGGGGCTCCCATGTCTCGGTAGCACTGTGTGACAGCACCCGCGGTGGTCAGGTCTCTGTACTCCCGGTACATGTTGTGCGTGCCACTGCGGGAGTCGTAACGCAGCCAGATGCCGAAGTTCTTCACGCGCAGAGGTGATTTCTCAAACACCTGTCCGCAGTACACTATCTCCCCAGATGACTTCTTCATCTTCTTCAGCTGGGACACGAAGTACCAGAAGCGGGACTTGGCCACCACATGGTTGGGTGCGAAGATTCGCATTCGGTAGAGTGGTGGCGTGTGGCATTTTGGGGTGGGCAGACAGCGCCCCACCACCTTGTATTCCCGAAGTGTGCCCGAGGCCTTCATGGCGCACCGTCCTCGTCCGCCGCCAGCCGCAAAAGCTAGTCTTCATTTTTTAAGACTATTTTGGGTCGATAATAATCCTGTTCTCTTTTTTTTAACTTACCGCATCTATTTGTGTGTCCCAGTGTGTGTGTGGAAATCTGGTCAGGGCAGAGGACAAAGGAATCTGTTTTCTATGCCATGTGGGCGAGTCTGGGGACTGAACAGAGGTACTTGGGTGGAAAGCACCCTTTGGCACCTACCTGTGACTTCCCCCTTTGTGGTTCAGCATTCTTATACCTTGAAGGTGGCCAGAGGGCAACTCACAGGAGACCTTGCCAGATGTCCCTGTCAAATGTGTTAGGGTCATTGTGTTGATAGGGCACAGCACTGGCTGAATGGGGCCTCCAAGTGAGCCCTGCCTGGCCCTGCCACCTTGCCGCTCTGTGGGCTTCCTTTCCCTCCTGGAGTCTGGGGAAGCCCCTTACGCTCCACACAGGTCCTGAGGCCTATTCCTGGCAGACTGGCATCTGTTGGGCTGCCCTTCTGGAAGTAACCACAGTCCTTGCTTCCCTGGCATATGGATACTCATTTTAAGAGATTGTGGCCTGGAAATGGTGGTGTGCTACTTGTAATCCCAGGACACAGAAGCAGGAGGAGGAGGATTATGGGTTCAGGGCCAAAATGCACTAGACAATTAGAACCTGTTTCAAAGATAAGAACTTTTGGGCCAGAGAGATGGTTCTTGGAAGGACCAAATTTTAATTCCCAGCAACCACATGGTGGCCCCCAACCATCTGTTAATCTAGTTCCAGGGGCCAGTACTGGATCTTCTGATCTCTGGGGCACCAGGCACACAAGTGATAAAATATGGAATACCATACACATAAAATTGAAATTAAAAAATAAACCATTGTCAACACTGAACCCCACTTTGTCCAGTACCTGATGCTGTTAGCGTAGGTCTTGGACGTGGACTCATCCCACATGGACCTACACCATCTTGCTCCAGCTAGGATGGTAGAAAATCGCCACTTACACACAGCTAAGATAATAGGAAGTCACTTCACACATGTACCCCAGAGAGCCACCACACATCAAGTTTATGAATGACTCAAGCCAAATGCCTTACGTGTATCTTCCTGCAGCCTTTATGTTTGTGGGGTTGGTGGCCACAGAATGTCTCTTTATGGTACTGGGGCAGTTGCCATTTTGGCCCTTATAGTGATTGACAGTGACCCGAAAGATGACAGGTCAATCGTCCATCTTTGTGGGTCCAGTCTGTAAACTATGCTAGCCGCTCCCCCATGGTGCCGTAGAGAGGCAGTAACTGTGGCCTGTGCCCTCTATTGGCTGGGTTGATGGAAGCCTCAGCGAAGCAACATACTCAGTAGAAACACACGTTTGGGCTGAGAACCGGACTGCTGGCAGATCCACCCACAGTAGGTCTTACTGCTGGTAGTTTGCAAAACTCCACAAATGGGTCTGTGGTGATCAACTGGCACCTGAAAGGAAGCTGTTCCTGGAATGGAACAGAAACATACTGATCTTGTATCTTTAGCATATGTTGGTACCAGGAACCCTAAGGTCCTTGGGCTTCAAGGTTTAAGACCAGGTGACCCTGAACACCATGATGGTCATTCCTCGGGGTTATATTTGTAGTTCACGTGTATGGAGCGGGGAGGGTCTCTGATATAAAGTTATCTGAAGGTTCTCCAAGCTCTGTTAATAGTAGGCAATTGGCAGGCCATTGCCTTATACCCTCTCCTACTTAGGTTCCTTTTTTTTTTTTTTTTTAAGGTGTTTCCCATCTTTATTTGACACTCAGCAGGTTAGTTCTCATCCACATTGACTGTCTGTAGATTTTTGAATGTGGTAACCGGCACGTAAGTTACCAATGTGTAGAGCTTGTTTGAGGAGTCTTCATCCTCATTACGTTTTCTGGACAAACGCACACGGATACGATATGAGACATTCCTTATTCCTTTGGCCCAGACAGCTTTATTGAGCCTGGTATCGATGCGCACATCTGGAGTCCCCATCTCCTTCATGGCAAACTTCCGAATTTCTTTGAGTGCCCTAGGGGCACGTTTCTTGAAGCCCACTCCATGGATGCGCTTGTGAATGTTGATGGTGTATTCCCGAGTCACCACCTCGTTGATGGCAGAACGGCCCTTCTTCTTCTCGACGCCCTTCTTCGAGGGAGCCATTCTGCAGGGCCCGAGTTGGAAAAGACAGGCGAGATGGATTGTGGGAAGGAAAGCTGCGTCGCAAATATAACTCCTTTATGTCACAGCCCACTATATGGGCATGTGTGTGTGTTCTGGGGACTTCTGAGCAAAGATGCTACTGCTTTGCTGTTTGTGAGAACACAAGGCCAGCTTCTGATCCAGGCATCTAGATGCTAACAGCTAGGATGTTAACTTAGAATGAAATAAATCCTGGACTGGTAACGGAGTAGAGGCCCAGCTTGGCCCCTTACCATATCCCTAGATTTTCTGATCGGTGTCCCGGTGGCCAGCACAGCGTTGATGGTGGTCACAGGCCAATACAGGGCTTCAATCTGATGACAAAACAATCCTGTGGTGACATATTGTATATTTAGTAAAATCAATCTGAAATGTCAGAGGAGAGAATCACCCACAGTCAAGCCATGAAGGTCAGAGAGTGATGACCCACACCTTTAACCCATCACTCAGGAGACAGGGATCCCTTTGGATTTCTGTGAGGTCAAGGCCTAACAGCCAAACAGTAGTAACTCACACCTTTAATCCTAACTCTAGGATTATGGTACAGAGTTGAACCAGGAAGTAAAACAGCTGGAAAGGGCAAGATGTAAGGCAGGTGAAGGCAGAAATTGAGAATTCTGTAGAAGTGCCCAGTCAGGCCAAGGACCCTCTTTGGCCTGAGATGTTGATTGGATGAGAATTGACTATGGTCTATTTCCTCTCTCTGATATTCCAGCTTTCCCTGGATAGAG
The DNA here is from genome assembly GCA_004025045.1 of Sigmodon hispidus. NCBI lineage: Eukaryota > Metazoa > Chordata > Mammalia > Rodentia > Cricetidae > Sigmodon > Sigmodon hispidus. The sequence continues at coordinate 41,018 of PVIH01013177.1, forward strand.
GTTTTTAATATATACCAACTAGACTTTGTGCAATACGGTCCCTACGTGCCATGAGTCCATCCAGCTGCGTGGATGTGGTTGAACGGGGATTATGTTGTTTATAGGAGCTGGGCCTCTGTTCATGGAAACTCCAGAAAAGACTAAACCAAGCCTTACCATACCCACGGTTCCTTCCAGTCAAACACGTGACTTCAGGCATACAGCAGTCAGGAAAGGCAGATAACTGCCCAACAACTAGGTCCTTCAGCATCTTGCCTTCCCTGCCCACCTTAATTATTGACCAAAGACAGTTTTGTGAACTGAAGTAGCAAATCAGAATCTCAGGATTGGAGGGAGCCCCTGAGGATGCCTTTCTTCAGGTGAGAAGAGAGAAGAACCCTTGAGTGGGCAACACCAGCATTGCTGTAGGCCGGTTGAAAAGCAAGCCCTCTTCTTGAGGGACAGAATGGCACAGTTAACATCTGTGGCATCAAGCCTTTGGGGGCAGAAGCCAAAGACCAAGAGGTGTCTGCACCTCACCTGTGTCCTAGAGAAATGCACAGCAGTGAGGTCTGAGAAGAGATGGCAGGCAGGTACAGATGCTCTAGCTTTCCACCAGCTTGGGCTTACAACCCAAGTAACACCTTTAAGCACTGGTGAATTGGGGTCCACCAGCAGGGCAAGCACAATGCTTTCTGTGTGGGGTGGGAGTTAGGACAGCCAAAACCACATCCTCCCCTACTCTCTACTCCGAAAGCAGCTAGCAGGACAGTTGCTGTAGGTCCAGGCCACAGAAGCCCCTGCTGCTCCACAGTCTACTAGCCATGTGTTCGGGCTTCAAGAAGCCGCACTCTAGCAGGGTCTGCTGGTACAGGCCTGTATCCCAGCTACTGTGAAGGCCAAGCCAGAGGCCTACGCTCAACACCAACCCCCAGTGATCCAGTGATGCAGCTGACATTGCTGAACATTGCCTGTTCAGGGCATATAGATTCTGCAAAGACATTTGCTTTAAGAGGTTTTTTGTTTGCTTTTTTTTTTTTTTTCCTTCTATTTTATTATTCTGTGGGACTGAGACAGAATCCAGGACCTTGTATTTGCTAGGCAAGCATTCTATCACTGAGCCACACCCCCATCCCTTCACTAAATTCTATCACTGAGATAAGACCTACCCGTGTGTGTGTGTGTGTGTGTGTGTGTGTGTGTGTGTGTGTGTGTGTGTGTGTGTGTGTGTTTGCACACAGAAGCACACAGAAGTCAGGGAACTGCCTCAGATGTTGGTCCTTACTTTCTGTCTTGAGACAAGATCTCTCTCTCTTTTAAGGTTTTGTTATTTATGAGTATGTGTGTATCTGTATGAGTGCTAATGTCAGCAAAGGCCTGCACAAGCCAGAAGGCATCTAATTTCTGAGAACTGGCACTATAGATGGTTGTGAGCCACTATATGGGTGTTGGGAATTGAACCCAGGTCCTCTGGAAGAGCAGCCAGTGCTCTTATCTGAGCTCTCTCTCCAGCCCAGTCAAGACACTGTTTTCTCTGGTGTGCTGAACCAGCTGGCCCATGCGCCTCTGGGTACTATCCCTGCCCCCTGTCTCACCCCACAGAGATTACAGACTTGTTGGATCTTGTCCAGCTCTCCCCAGGCTCAGGGATCTGAACTCAGTTGCATGGCACTCACTCACTTGGCTTTGTTCCCAGCCTCCCTCCAATTGCTTTTTTGGCCTCAGTCAAATTCAGAGGTATCATCCACTGGCCTCTGCCTCCCGAGTGCTGGTAGCGAAGGCATGCACCTCCACAAAGGGCTGGTTTGGTTTCTTAGTAGGTTTAACTTGTGCTTAGGTGAATGTGTGCTATGTGTGTGCTGGTGCCTGTGGAGGTTAGAAACAGCTGTCAGGGACTGGAAAGGTGGCTCAGAGGTTAAGAGCGCTGACTGTTCTTCCAGAGGTCCTGAGTTCAAGTCCCAGCAATCACATGGTGGCTCACAACCATCTGTAATGAGATCTGGCACCCTCTTCTGTATACTGTATACATAATAAATAAAATAAATCTATATTTAAAAAAAAGAGGGGCTGGAGAGATGGCTCAGCGGTTAAGAGCACCCTCTGCTCTTCCAGAGGACCCGGGTTCGATTCTCAGCACCCATATGGCAGCTAACAACTGTCTGTAGTTCCAGTTCCAGGCAAACACCAAGGCAAATAAATAAATAAATAATAAATAAATAAAGTAAAAAAAAAAAGAAGCAGCTGTCAGATCTCCAGTTCTTGGGAGTTGGGAGCCCCTGGTACAGTTCAGGGTAACGACTCAGGTCTTTTGCATAGTACATGCTCCTAACTTTTCTCTGTAGCCCCTCCATTTAAAAATATTCTCTTTTCTTTTTGTTTGTTTTTGAGACAGGGTTTCTTTGTGTACCTCTAGCTGTTTTGGAACTCACTCTATATCCAGACTGGTCTTGAATCCACAGATCCACCTGCCTCTGCTTCGTGAGTGCTGAGATTACAGGCCACCACTGCCTGGCTTATTTTTTCATTTTTAAGTTTGTGTATATAAGTGTTTTAGTCATAGATACGGGCCCCAGCCAGCAGGGTCTTCAACGTGGACCTGAAACTGGGGCTGAGACAAATGGAGAAAGAGGAAGAGGAAGAGCAGTCCTGTTGTCTCACCACAGCAACAAAGCCATGACTTAGACCAACCCCATGTGCATCCTGGTGCTCATGAAGGTAAGAAAAAGGTACCACAGGGGCTGGAGAGATGGCTCAGCGGTTAAGAGCACCGTCTGCTCTTCCAGAGGACCCGGGTTCGATTCCCAGCATCCACACTGCAGCTCACAACTGTCTGTAGTTCCAGTTCCAGGCAAACACCAAGGCAAATAAATAAATAAAGTTTAAAAAAAAGAAAAAGGTACCACAGCCTTTATACACAGTCTCAAAACACCATGTGAGTGCTTGGAATTGGACCTGAGTCTCTGCAAGAAAAAGTGCTCTTAACCATTAAGCCATGGTGTTTTGAGACAAGGTCTTGCTATGTAGCTCAGGCTAGCTCAGGCTGGCCTCTAGTAACCCCCCACCTCCCCTTCCTTTCCAGTGCTGATGACTGTAATGTCCGGAATGCAAACAGCAAGGTTTATTGGCAGTGTAATACAAACCAGGCAGGGAGCATACTTCAAGCTTCTGTGACAACAGAGCAGGAAGTAGCTGGTGCCCTTTGCTACAAGGGGTTTTTATAGGAAAAAGCTACAACAAAGTTGGTTGCTTGTGGGTACAGTGCTGACGTGCTAGTGATTGACTCCTGCTTAGGGTCTTTCTGCCCCAGAGTATCTTTGGACCCCACCTGGATGGAGCCCACTGGGACCCTACTGAGGGTGGCTGGTTTTTCCCAGAATTAGTCAAGTGAAAATCTATTCCTTTCCCAGACCTGGGCTGACGTCTTGGCTGATCTCCCAGAGCTGGGCGGGTATTCTTCTCTCAGAACTGGGGAGGCCCCCTACTAGGTCTATTCTTTAGGACATGTTCTTTTTCCAAGACTAATCAGGCATGACTATTCTTCTCCCAGACCTGGGCAGCCCCCCCCCCCCTTGCCAGAAGTGAGAAACTAAACTTTATTCTACCTTTTTATAAAATAGTTACTAGAAGGCAAAATGGGGTTTCTTGAGCTAAGTTTTCTCTCTTCAATGACCAGCCATTGTTCACCTTTACGAAACAGGTCTGGAGTGTTTAGTGAGTGGTAATTGAGTGGTACCTGCTGGCACTCCCCAGTCCGTCACCAAATGACAGTACACGCCACTCTGAGTCACTTGTTTGGGCGAGGAGCAAAGGAGACATGTTCTCTACCTTGGTGGATTTATGTTATGCCTGGACCGACTTTCTCTACTATCCTGCCCAAGCTGTGGGTTCAACCTTCATTGCTCACACCCTGTCACCCCTCATAACACGGACCAAAGGTCCCTGCCCTCCCTCCGATCTCTGCCTCTCCAGTATCTTCTCACTCTTAACGATCCTTGGACAGCATTCCTGCTTCAAGGCCTTTGAACCTCTGGATCTTTATACAACACACCCATCCTATCTTGATTTACTTTTTTTTTTTTTTGAGACAGGGTTTCTCTGTGTCTGTGTGGTTCAGCTGTCTTGGAACTTACTCTGTAGACCAGGTCATTATGACCCCTCGGCTGGCCTCAAATTCAGAAATCCACCTGCCTCTGTCTGTGTTACCATGCCTGGTCCAATTTACATTTATCTATAAAATTGTTACTTTTACTGAGGATTTAACCTAGGGCCACACACATGCTAGGCAAGTGCTTGACCCAAGATGAACCCCTCCCTCCACCACCACGCCCTTCTTCCCTTAGGGTCAGTGTCTCCCTAGGGTGTACAGACTGGCAGGGACCATATTCTGTAGTCCGGCAGGCCTTGTTCATTTCTAGTCTTGCAACTTCAAAACAAAACAACAGTCTGGCACATCTTTGTGGCCTTCACTTGGGTCATCCTCAGTTACACAACAAACCTGAAGCCAGCCTTAAAACCACAGCCAACCCACAACAGTTCCAATGAGGTTTTCACTTGACAACCCAGCCAGCCCCTCCCCAGCACGCCACACAGTCCATTGGTCCTCTTTGCCGCAGCATGTCTCATCTTGTTTTTATCCCTGTGGGTGGAGTGGCTGCTGGGTTTGGATACAGGTCCACTTATGTTAAGACCAGTTTGGGCTAGTTCCAGGCCAGATAGATCTACATGAGACCCTGTCTCAAAGGCAGAGGGGATGGCTGGGAACTAGAGGGATGGCTCAGTGGTTAAGGGCACTGGCTGCTCATGTATGGCTTTGAAGCCCAGACCCCAACTGTAACTCCAGCTCCAAAGGATCGGACACTGTCTCCTGATCTCTGTAGGTAAAATATCCATATACATAAGAATTTAAATTTTACAGAGGGGAGGGGCTAGAGAGGTAGTGAGGAGTATTTACTATGTTTGGGGAAGACTTCAGTTTGCTTTTCAGCACTAACATTTGTTGGCTCAAAAGCACTTGGAACTCCAGTTTCAAGGGGTGACAACCTCCTTCTGGCCTCCAGATATCAGCACATACATACATGCAAGCATTCACACACGCATAAAAAATTTTAAATGTCTTGTTAAAAAGTATTTCAGAAGCGGGGCATGGCGACCCATGTCTTTCATTTCAGCACTGAGGAGGCAGGAACAGGTGAATCTCTGTGAGTTCAAGGCCAGCCTGGTCTACAAAGCATGTTCCAGGACTAGGGTAGGCATTTCTGCAAACTGACATTTAAGGAGCATGGGGGAGGGGAGCACTTGCTCATTATGACCCCTCGGCAGCCACCTGTTCCTGTCCAGAGGCTCACTTCTGCACATAAGGGTAGATGCTTTGTTTTTTATATTTTTCTATTGTAGTTATTTTGTGTGCATGTGGAGGTGCAAAGACAACTTGGAAGACCTAGCTCTCTCTTAGTGAATGACTCAGCTCATTAGTCACTGGGCCACCTCACTAGACTTCTTATGTTTTTGAGACAGGTACAGCCCTGTTTGGCACGAAACTCTGTAGACCAGGCTGGCCTCCCCAGCTATCTGCCTGCCTCTGTGTGTCTGTCCTGTACGGTCCATGTAATCCACACCCCCCCATTAAAGTGTGGGTTACCATGCCCAGCACCCTGTCATGCTGTGAGCCCACGCTATAGCAGAACTTTTAAATCCTCCTGAGGAAGATTTAGAATTAGTCTTGCACTACTATGCCCAGCTTGGAGCTAATGTTTGTGTCCTAAAGGTCATAGAATCTTGAGAGTGAACCTCTCGGCTGGGAGTAGAGCCATTAGGAAGTGAGCCTTCATCCAGATATATGAAAAGCCAAGACAACTTTGCAGGATGCAGCCCATCTACTAGGGTTGCTTCTCTCTCTCTGCCTTTGCCTGGCACCCAGCTCCCAGTCTCAACAACTAACTACAAAGTAAATAGGTAAGTTTAAGCCACTTACCTGCTGTTTGTTTTAACAGCCCAAATTAAGACACCTGCCTTTATCAAAGCAACGCAACACATTTCACAAGCACTCACTCTGCCAGGCACCAGTCTAGGAATTTAACCCATCTGCCTTGTCTTCCACTATCACCCCAGGGTGCAACTCTGCTGAGGCCTCCCTCCCAGCAGCCGCCAAGTGACACAAGCTCTGGCTCCAAATCCCTCAGACACTACTTTTCCAAGGCCGGAGGGGCTGGGAACCCGAGCTCACCCTCCCCCAGAATGCACTGCATATGTCTTTAACTTTGTTCAGGTGCTCAGACGGACTGCCCGCCAAGGGGGCAATTCATGACAGGTCTCAACCTTTCCACAAACCCACAGCCACCCTCACCTCCATTTCCTACAGAGGAAAGTCTGGGTGGGGCTGGGAGCGGCCGTGCAGTGAGTCAGAGCCTGAGAGCTTAGTGGTGCAAAGGTCCGGAGGGTGGAATTCGTGCTGTGGGCAAGTCGAGCGCCCCACTCCGCCCCAGGCACTGCCGAAGCCTTCGGACCCTCCAGACATAGAGTGATCCTCGTCATGGATTTCGACCTGGCCGCAGGTAAGCTGCCCGGGGAGTAATGGATCTGTGATGCGAGGTGAGGGCCAGACTCAAATCCAGGGCCACCCACCGAAGGACCCCTTCCAGCACACCTCATCTAGATTCTCTCCTCTGCAGCCGTGGGTTCTAAGAAGCCAGATGGGCCAGGTCAAGTGGGACACCCCAAGCACTGTCCTCTTAAAGCTCCGGGTCGGCCAGAGGCAGGCGCTGCTCACAAGCCAAAGGTAAGTCCCCGCACCGCGCGCGTCCTAAGGGCCCAGGACGGGGACTGGATTCTGCGCTGGGTGTTGGCCACCTCTCAACTTTCCAGGACCGTGCCTAACTGTCATCTCCCTATCTAGCACGGCTCGGGCAGCTCTTCTGACTCCAGCAGCAGCAGCAGCTCCAGCGACTCAGAGACGGAGGGAAAGGTAAGAGGCTGCTCCTCTCCCAGCACCCCAGACCCAGCCAGGCTGAGATCTCCACCGCGGTGGGTGGGGCAGGTCCAGTTCCGCTTCCAACCCGGTCACCTTTTCTCTCTCCTACCCACCGCCCTGGGCTCCCCCAGAAGCACGCCTCTGGCTGCAAGAAGCATGAAGGATCCTCAGACAAGGCCAAGAAACCCAAGGTGAAGAAGGAGAAGAAAAAGAAAGAGAAAGCCTCCCACTGACTTATTAAAGCTTGCAGCCCGCCCCGCTCCCCAGCGCCCCCTGCCGGTTAGGAGCGGAGGCTGTGTGAGCCCATCAGGTTTATTGTTTTGGGTGTGCAGCTGGGAACAAGAGCACCTTGGCTGGGGGAGAGGGGTGCGGGCCCGGAGATCGGGGGCCCGACTCGGGCGAGATGAATGTGGCAGCTGGAGGCCAGGCTGGCCGCTCACCGTACCAGGTGGAAGGTGAGCCAGTACATGAGCAGGGGCTGCGCGGCCGCCACCGCCATGGTCAGGTACATGCGCAGCTGGTTCCGCGCCCCGCGCACCGGTACCCCTTCGGCCGCCGCCTGCGCCAGGATCTTCAGCCGCAGCGTCCTGATCTACGTAGCAAAGGGGAAGATGGGTGGGCGTAGGGATGCCTGCCCGTCTCAGCTTGTGCTTCTAGAAGGGTGCCTGAGCTGCTACCTCCCCAGGCCCGGGAGCAAACCACTGTGGGTTCCAGAGGCCAGGGCCAGGTGAGGCTCTGTAGGATGCAGTGCAGGTGATGCGGGACCTGAAGGGCGTGGCCTAGCAGCTTCCGCCTACTCAGAGACAGTGCTCTACCCCCATGCAAGGCAGGTCAGCACGCATTCTAGGCCAGGTCTTTAAAAAAAAAACTATTTATGTACTTGGTTCGTGGGACTGGGGCACTAGAGCTCGGTATGGAGATTAGCACAGCTTGTAGCAATCACTTTTCTCCTTCCAGGAATAGAATTCAAGCTGCCCTTTACCTGCTTAGCCATCTCACAGGACCCCAAATGCTCAGTTTTGGGGGCGTGCGTGAGTGTGTGTACCTCCTTACAGGGTCTTTTATTAGCCAGGCATTTACCAAGTAGTCAGCTGGCAGATCAGTGAGCCCCAGGTACCCACCTGTCTTCACATCCCCAGCCCTAATATTATAAGGATAAGCCTCCATTCCTGGCTTTTCCTTCTGTTTTGTTTTGTTTTTTTGACGCAGGGTTTCTCTGTGTAGTCTGGCTGCTCTGGAACTTGCTCTGTAGACCAGGCTGACCTCAAACTCAGATCCCCCTCCCTCTGCCTCCCGAGTGCTGGGGTTAAAGGCATGCACCACCACCGCCCAGTTTTTTTTCTGGTCTCCTTCACTGATGAGCTATCTCCCAGGCTCTTTTAAATGATGACAAGACTTTCACTTGTGGGTCAGATTTCCCCAACGGTCCCAGTGTTAGGACCCCTTGCTTCTCACTCACTGCTAGTTTAAGTCCTCCCAAAATCCTGAGGTGCCCTCACGAGGCATCCCATTTGCAAAAGAAGAAAAGAACCCAGCACGGGAAGCAGAGGCAGGTGGATCTGAGTTCCGGGCCAGCCTGGGCTACAGAGCCAGCTCCTAGACAGGCTCCTAAACTACACTGAGAAACTGTCTCCAAAACGAAACACAAACAGAAGAGGAAATGAAGGGTTAAGTGGAGGAAATGATTCACCCGGAGTACAGCTTGGGGCCAACCTAAGCATGGCAGGCCCACTGCTCCCAGTCAATACTGGAAGGACTCGCCTCCTTCCAGGGGCATGCTGGCACAAAGCCCAGTATATAGGAACAGGAGTGATGGTATCGAACCCAGAGCCTCTGTACCGGGCAACCCTGGCCCCCAGCATCCTGACTGGTTTTTGCTCTTCCCAAATGACCGACACAGGAGACCCCCCCCTCTTCCAGGAGGGCTCCTAGCCTCCAGGTTTGGAGTTACCCCAAACCTTTCCAGTTCAGCAATATGACTGAACTAAATTCTTTGTACTTGGACGCTCTAAAGACCTCCCCAGGTCTGCCCAGAAGGCCTGTGGTCTCACTCTTGACCACCCCAAGCCTTACTCACCATGAACACAAAGATGGACACACAGCACCAGCCGAGTACAAGGTAGTAGCCAATCTTCCCAAAGAGCAGGCCCATGAGGACCCCACCAATCATCCTGAGAGTGGGGGAGAAGGCAGTTTGAAGGAGAGGCCAAGGTCTGGGACTGGCAGGCAGAGTAGGAGCACTTACCCGACATATTTGTAGCCCAAGAAGGCCACCAGGTCAATGGTGGTGAGGTCGGTGTTGACAGTGACCAGGTAGAGACTGAGCAGGATGGCTACGACCTCCAGGGTCAGCCAGGCCAGTGCCGAGCTCGCCTGCAGTCCTAGGAGGTCTGGAGAAAACCTGCCAGAAGTGACATCTGTACTTGCTCTGTCGTGGGATTGGTGGTTTAGACACCCTCTGGACATCACCTGGGGCAGGCCTCTGGAGATGGGGTAGGGACCACCACCAAGGACCTGGGTGTGTACCCACACATTGACACCCTGAGCCTGGCCAGTACCAGGAGAGTTCCCCCTTAAAGAAGGGGCAGCTGGGCTGGAGCCTGAAAGAGGCTGGAGCTGCTGGCTAGGGCTTTGGTCTCTGCTCTATCCCAGAGCCTTAGCAAGGAATCCAGTGGTTTACTGACACTTGTTTTCAAGTGAAGAAATAACAGCCAGCAGTTAGGAAATGACACAGGATGGGAGCCACAGAATGAGCAGGTGCTGGGTGCATGTAGGGAAGAGCACATTCCTGAGACAAGGAACTAACTGGACGTGCAAGGGCCCAAGGCAGCAGCAGGGCAGGATGAACCAGGAGGTGAGGAGGATCAGGGGACCGATCTTAGAGCCATGGTCAGCTGACGGATGGGGGGAGAGGTCAGGACCACCCCTTAGACCATAACTTTCAGGGGTTACTGAAGCAAGAGTACAGGCGTGGTGGAGGCTGTTCATTAGGAGACAGTGAACAGACTTGTGGGTGGATTTAGACCAACCAACACGAGAGAGTATGATGGGCTTCATAAAGGTAAAAGATGTCACTGAGGTGACCTCTGTCTCAACCAACCAACAGCAAGGTGTGGCTGTCCTAAGGCAGGAAGGCTGAGACCTCACAGATGGCTCTTGGCCTTACATCCCCACCCCATTCCCCCGCTCCAGGATCCTTACCTGTCCTGGGTCCCTAGTGCAAGGCCAGCCACCAAGATGTAGGTGATGAAAGCCATGGCTGTGAAGGGCAGACACACTTGTCAGGAGGACAATCCCTTGGCCACCGGGCACACAAACATCTGCCCCAGACATGCCCAGACAGTGGTGTGTGTATGGGGGGGTGCAACCTGGAATGTAGAGGTCTGGAGCGTTGATATCAAAGCGGGGGGCCACCGGAGTGTCCTGCTGGTATTGTACCTCCCAGTCCTGTGGAGTTAGGGGAGTGGCTGCTGAGTGGCGGGACCCCAGGGTGAGGTCCCCCCCACCCTGCTTCCTTCCAGGCAAGTGCTGACCTGGTGTAGATAAGGGAACACAAGCAGACCCAACTTCTTGCCCACGTACACGGTGTCCACGGCAAAGTAATACTTCAACTTGGTGACAGGGATGAAGCGGTCGATCTGGGGAGGCAAGGCTCAAGCCTGAGGCCCCGTGGTCCCTGCCTGCTCCTCCCCGACTGCCCACAGCCTACCAGCCCAGCCTACTCACATTCTTGTCTACCAGCTCCTTGCCATGAGCGGCCAGGCTGCTCCCGTAGGCCATTGCCATGTTGGACATAGGGTCCGCTAGGAAGGCTGCCTCGGGTGAGGAGGAAGAGTGGAAACCTAGGCCACCAGGTGGTGGCTGGGCTCCATAGCCCCGATTCGGGGCTGAACTCGTATCATCGAAAAACTGGTGGGGGTCAGCCATGGCTGGCTGGGATACCGGGACTCTCCTCTTGGAGGCTGTGGAAGAAAATGGAGGGAGCTCATTCATGTCAAAGGACCCACCAGCCGCTCTGGCCACGGCTGGAGCAAGGGTGACCAAAATAGCCCCGGCTACGATGTCAGATGGGCGGCCATCCTAGCACCCGTCCATTCAATCTGTCCATCCGCTCACCTGCCAGCATCAAGTCACCTATCCATCATTCATCTTTTATTTATCCATCCATCACCTCCCTACTTACCATGCATCCCTTATTTCTTTTCCTTTAAACTTTATTTATTTATTTATTTGCCTTGGTGTTTGCCTGGAACTGGAATTACAGACAGTTGTGAGCTGACATGTGGTTGCTGGGAACTGAACCCAGGTCCTCTGGACGAACAGTCAGTGCTCTTAACCTCTGAGCCACCTCTCCATCCTGCATCCCTCATTTTTCATCAATCTAGACAAATGATGCTGGTGGTGATAAGAGCTGAGCTCCGTGGTCCTGGTGCCTACTCTGCATAAACAAGACCCCTGTGCCTATCTGTCCACTTCCCTGAGTCTCCACCACTGACCCCTCAGGGCTCTCTCCTCTCCTCCACAAGGTCTCTCTGCATACAGTGTACCTCTCTTGGCAGCACCCTCCAATTCCTCCTCCATGGTTGTTTACAGCACTGAGCATCAACTGCACAGGACCTGTTTCTTCTGTTCACTGTAAGGCCCTCGGGGTGGGAATAGCACATTGTGGGTATTGAAATGGCCATTTCTGTATACACAGAGCGGGGGCAGGACATTCTGAAGCTGGGCTGAGCTGGGTATGGAGAGGATCCTTCCAAGACTGGTCTAAGCAAGGGTGGGAAATGTTGTCTGGTAGATGAGGGGTGAGCCCAGGCACCCCACATCCTGACTGTTAAGTAAGCTAGTCCTGCTGTGGCACAAAGAACTGTGTATATAAGACTGCAAGGCCAGCAGGGAGAGCAGTTGGACCATGAGTGGTGCTCTTCCAACTCTCCTCTGTATCTATCAAGCTGACTGATGATGTGATAGCCTGTAAACTTCCAGCTGGGCATGGGAGCTCACATCTGCAATCCCAGCACTCAGGAGGCTGAGGCAGGAGGATTATGCAAACATGTTGTTTTTAAAGGTTATGTATTTATATGTGTGAATTTTGGCTGCTGTTATAAGCCACCATGAGATTGCCAGGAACAGAAGCAGGTCCTGCAAAAGAGTAACAAATGCTCTTAACTGATGAGCCATCTCTCCAGCCTTGTGTGCACATGTTTGTGTGTGCACTCCCGGTGCATGTGTGTGCAGAGGTCAAGACCAATTGTCTTTCTCAATCCCTCTCTGCCTTATATTTTGAGATAGGATCTCTTGCTCAACCTGTAGCTCACTGATCCAGCTATGCGGGCTGGACAACAGGCCCCAGGAATCCTGTCTCGGCCTTCACAGAGCTGGGATCACAGCAAGTACTGCCATGCCAGGGATCCAGACTCAGGTCCTCACACTTGAGCACAGTGCAATGACAGAGTCATTTTCTCAGTCTCTTTCACCTTTTTGGAAACAGGATCTTACTGTGTAGATGGCCCAAGATGGCCTTAAACTCAAGAGCTTTCTGTCTCAACCTTCCAAATATCTAGGACAATAGGCCTACATCTCAGGCCCAGCTCAATTTTGCTCTTATCTAAGGATCTGGAGCTGTGGACCCAGGTGGTGCCAACTTCTAATCCTGCTTAAGACACTGGTATAGTGGTATAACAACAATCCCCGCACTCCAGAGAATTGTGAGTTTGAAGAAAGCCTGAGCTACCATACCAAGGCCTTGACTTGAAAAACTGGAAGGAAAAAAGAAAAAGAAATTATACAAGACACCACAAAACCAGTCCCACGTGTCTTACCCCAAAAACATCCAGCTAGGACTTCTGTCACGAGGCCCCTTGTTGACGAAACAATAGACAAGACAACCAATGTTCCTGCCTGGATGTTCTCTGGGCTGGGTCCTTTCCCGCTCCCTGTCACTCACAGTCAGCTCTCACATCCACAGTGCCTTTGGCTTCTGGGCGCCATCTCAGGCTGTGCTAAGGCTTCTGGTCCAGCCTCAGGGCTTCTACCTCCAGGAACTATTACTGGCTGCTCTAGGCCTCCCCTTCCTGCCCACCTGGCCTCCTGAGAATCTCACTGGGTCTGGTGTAAACAAGGATTACAGGTGTACCACTATGCCCGGCTCCTTGACCATTCTTTTCATCCCCTCCAGGGGGCAGCCAGATGCTTCTTTTGAAGTATGGCACATTGGAAACCAGGGCCTTGTGCATCTTAACACTTGGCTACACCACTAGCCTTCTTTATTTTAAGGACAGGGTCTTTCTGGGGTGTAGAGTTGAACGTTTTTAATCCCAGCACTGGAGGGGGAAGAGGGCAGAAAGGCAGGTAAATGGATCTCTATGAGTTTGAGGCCAACCTAGTCTACAGAGTAAGTTCCAGGACAGCCAGGGCTACATTGTAAGAACCTCTCTCAGTAGAAAAAAAAATCATGGGCTGGAGAGATGGCTCAGAGGTTAAGAGCATTGGTTGGTCTCCTAGAGGTCCTGAGTTCAATTCCCAGCAACCACACGATGGCTCACAATCATCCCTAATGAGATCTGGTGAGATCTGGTGCCCTCTTCAGGTATACATACAAACAGAACACTACTTACTAAATAAATAAATAAAACAATTTAAAAAAGAAAGAAAAAAATCAAACAAACAAACCAGGGTCTAAGTTCTCCAGGCCAGGCTGTCTTGAAACTAACCATGTAAATCCAGACTGGCCTTGAACTTGAGATCTGCTTTGGCCTCCTAAACAGCTGGGATTATGTTTTTTTAAAGACAAGGTCTCCCTATGTAGCTCTTGCTGTCCTGGGACTTACTCTGTAGCTGAGGCTGGCTTTGAACTCACAGGTAATCCTCCTGCCTCTGCCTTACAAGTACTTGGATTATAAGCGTGTGTCATGTCACCTGCATGATCCTTTTAAATGAACCTTTTCATCTTCTGCCTAAGATCTGGGACCACTGTGCTGAGAACCAAATTCAAACAGCCAGTGTGACTTGCCCTTAGCCTTGCTAGACACCCTGGCTCCAGCCAAGTCCCCTCTCAGGCTCCAACTTTGACAAAGTGCTTTATCATCCAGCGCTATCATCCTGGAACACCTTCCGCCATGGGCACCTGCCCAGTATCACACTCAGAGCTCAGCTCAATGCCCTCTTCTGTCCTCCTTCACTCATTAATGCCCATGGTGTCCTGTTTTCTCTCTTCTGTGTCTATTTTCTTTTTTAAATTATTTATTTATTATGTATACAGTATACAGAAGAGGGCACCAGATGTCATTATAGATGGTTGTGAGCCATCATGTAGTTGCTGGGAATTGAACTCAGGACCTCGGGAAGAACAGTCAGTGCTCTTAACCTCTGAGCCATCTCTCCAGCCCAGTTGTCTATTTTCTTGGCACAGGACTCAGGTGCTTTTCCTTCCAGGAATCCCTAGGTTTTTCAGCATTAGGCATTTCCTGTTTAAGGAAGCGCTGATACTTCAAGCCTGAACGACTGAGATCCACATTTCCATCCCAGCCCGTACATTCCACACCCCCATCTGTCCAGCATTCTTTTCAGAAAGAATTAATTCTTATTAACACACACACACTCTCTCTCTCTCTGGGGTGTGTGTGTGTGTGTGTGTGTGTGTAGTCAGGCTTGGTACTTACTGGGGCCACTTTCCGAAATTTACTTCTAATACCCCCTACTTTTTCTTTAAAAACAATCATCCCATGTTGCCCAGGCAGGCCTTGAACCTATAATCTTCCTCCCACATCTCCCAAGTGCTGGGGTTATAGGTGCGCAGCAGGGCACCTGACTCCCTTTGCCTCTCCATCGCTCCAGACAGTCCCTGACCTCTGCTGGATCCCCTGCATCACACATCATGGGCCTGCCAGACACTAATGCTGTCACATTAGGTCTGTAGGGCCTAGTCACATCCCAGATTACTCTCTACTCCTCGGCTACTCTTGTTGGCTGACACATTTGCTTCCTGGTTATATATCTGTCTTCCTCTAAATTCTGGCTTTTAGAAAGCAAGAGCCAGCACTTTGGTGGTTACTAGTGTGTACCCAGATTCCAGCCCAGGGCCTGGCACAAGCCACTCTGGAGCAAGTTATGTTACATGCATAAAAGAAGCAAACAGGACATAAATGTATATGGAGACCAAAAGGAAATAAAATTCGCAGCTGGGAAAAAGAGGTTAACAGGACAATAAATACTGGTTTCAGTCGTAAATGGGGTGTAAATATGGCCTAGCTGGACAAACTATGGAGCGTGGGTGACAGCTCGTGGGCACTAAGGAGCCTCTGAAAAGCGGAGAGGGAGCACAGGAGAGCAAATCGCTGCCTGCAAATGAATGGAAGTCTCGTTTCTCTGAACATCGCTCCAGCTTGCTTTCCTTTAAAGAAATTTCCTTTAAAAACCTACCAGCGATGCGCCCCCTACCAGGACTCGACATCCCTGCGCTGTGCACACCTAGAAACTGCAGGTCCTGGATCTCTGGACCTCCGTCCGACCTGGACTGACCTCGCCAACCGCCGCCACGGCCCCGCCACACCCTCGCCCGCCCGATCTTGCCAGCCAGCCACGTACGCCACTTACGCAGCCGGGGCGTCCCCGCCGCCGCCGCCAAACCCGCCGCGTGCATGCTTCGACGCCACCACCGCGAACGCCTCAGCCCTAGCTAGGAATGGGCCCGCCCGGCTCCCGTAGCCACGCCCCCAAAGGTGCGGAAAGAGCCAATAGGCTTGCTGAGTGGAGGCGGGAACGGGAGCTCAGGATGGACTAAGGCTGCAGGGCGGAACCTGGTAAGGTACGAGTTGGAGGCTTCAGGCCGGAAGGAAAACGGTCCTGATGTGGAGCGCGGAGGTCGACGGGAAATGTAGTTCTTTACAGGCGGACAGTTAGCTGAGAGCGGTGCAGGGCAGATGATCACAGTTAAGCTGTCTCTATCTTTTACACCAGGGCGGCACTCCTTACAAAAGTATTTAGGGTAAGAGACGAAGTTGAGAGTAGTGGGTTACTTCTCTGTTCTCAGTACTGAGGAAGCTGAAGAAGGAGGGTCGTGAGTTCAAAGCCACTTTGAGCTTTGAACATAATGAGCTCTAGTCTCAAAAAGGGGGTGGTGGGGTGCTGTGGTTCCACACTTTTAAATTCCAGCACTCCAGAGGCAGAGGCAGGCCGATCTCCGTGTGTTCAAAACCAGCCTGGTGTACAGAGTGACTTCCCTGACAGCCAGGGCTGCACAGAGTGAATCTCTGCTTCGAAGAAACAATGAATAAATAAACAAGATAGACTGAAAAAGAGACACTCGGGAGTCACGCTAGGTCAGAAGAGCTGGTATCGTTCTTATAGATACCTTTAGGCAGTTTCCCAGAAATTCCTACGTGTTCTCACGTGACAGTTTACCTTCAAAACTTTTGTCCACCAAAAACAATTCATACAGCACAAGCCGATAAATGTACACCTTCTAGCACAAAGCCCAGAAATCTAACATCTTTCTCTGTGTTCCCGGGTGTTCTTTTTTCTCTCCTTCTTAAGATACACTCACCTCTTTGTTCTGACAAAGGATCTCACACAGTCTAGATTGACTTTAGACTCACTAGACTAAAAATGACCTTGAACTCCTGACCTTCCTGCTTCTTCTTTCCAAATCCAGAAATTACAATGTGTGCCACCAGGACCCGAGGCCAGCCCCAGGGCCCGAGGTCAGCCCCTTTCTGTTCCTCTTTCTTCCACTTATCTCAAGCAAAGAAAAAACGAGAGGAAATGACTTTCTGGTAGTGATAGCATCCCAGAAGGAAATGGTTAGGAAGTGACCCTGACATTGTGGCTTCCCCTTCCTCTTCAGAACTTGAGTTCTCAGAAGGAACTCTGCCTCAGTTGCAGTATTGAGACAAGTCATTTTTGCCTTGACCCTTCTTCTTGTCTAGATTCATCTTCTCTGTGATGTTTTGGGCTTGCTGTGAGCCTCTTCGGTGAATATTCACCTGTAGATGTCTATTGAAGGCTGTTAACAGAATCCCATTTATAGAAGAATCCTCAATGCTCCCATCCTTTACATAATAGAATAGTGCAGTTAGATGTGTTGAAACATACCTGTAACTTGGGATGTGGGAGCAGAAGGATCAGGAATTTAAGACCATCCTTGGCTGTATATTGATTTCAAGGTCAGCCTGGGCTACTTAAAAATTCTTTCTAAAAAAAAAAAAAAAAAAACATGGTATAATACTGCATGGTGTGGGGACTGGAGAGATGGCTCAGAGGTTAGGAGCACTGACTGTTCTTCTGGAGGTCTTGAGTTCAATTCCCGGCAACCACATGGTGGCTCACAACCATCTATAATGACAACATCTGATAACCTGTTCTGTACACTGTATGCATAATAAATAAATCTTAAAAAAAATACTAAATGGTGTGTGCCCTCCAGACACAAAGGATCATGGGTTAGAGTAGCCAGTTTAGGCCTGGAAGGATGGCTCAGCCATTAAAGGCTAGGCTCACAACCAAAACTATAAGAGTAGCCAGTGCTCAGCCAGGCATGGTAGTTCACGCCTTTAATCCCAGCACTGGGAGGCAGAGGCAGTTGGATCTCTGTGAGTTTGAGGCCAGCCTGGTCTATAGAGTGAATTCCAGGACAGCCAGGGCTACACAGAGAAACCCTGTTCTCCAAGAAAAAGGCGGGGAGGGTGTAAGGATTCCTGGCATTCCACGTAGCTGAGCCAACTCGGCTCAGGTGGAATGCACCTTGTGTGGAGGTTGCATAAACCCTGCAGCACTGAAGCACCTCCCTGGACTCATGACGAAAATCTGTACATATCCCTTCTCTTCTAAGAGACTTCTTCAAGTGCTTTCTCCAGTCTCTCTCTCTGTCTCCTGCTTCTGCACCCGCCTGGGAATTCTCTCTTAAGTAAACTCTCGTGTGTGGCCTTGATAGTGTATATTTGCTTTCACTCATGAAACTAACAGAGGGGCTTGTAACTGTATGTAATATGTGTAATCCTTCCATATACTTTAAACCATTTATATGCTGTGTGATACGTATTTATATTTTTTATTTTTAAGTGATGAAGATCAAACTTAGGGTTCCATGTGAGCTAAGCAAGAGCTCTACTACTCAGGTCCTTAATCATTCTATGTTACTTATTCCTGATATCAATATAAGTCCTGTTAAATAATTGTATCTCTGTATTGTCTAGGACATAAAGACTAGGCTAATGGCTCAGCTAGTAGCGTGTCCTGCATCCGTGGGGCCCTGAGTTCTATTCCTACCTCAACAAATGAAACAAAGAAAGGTTAGACACTGGAAAAATACCTGTCAATAATTAGTACAGACTCAATTTTTGTTTTGTTTTGCTTTTTAGACAGGGTTTCTCTGTGTAGCCCTGGCCACCCAGGAACTCACTCTGTAGACCAGGCTGGCCTTTAACTCAGAGATCTACCTCCTGAGCGCTGGGATTAAAGGTGTGTGCCACCAATACCTGGCTTGTTGTTTGTTTGTTTGTTTGTTTATGGTTCTCTCGAACCTTTCTTGGTGTAACAGTTCTGTCTTTGTAGATCAGGCTAGCCTCAGACTCACAGACATCCACCTACCTCTGCCTCCCAAGCACTAAAATTAAGGATGTGTGCCACCACTGCGCACCTCTTATTTTTATATTTTAAACTGGGTGCGTAAGTATGTGGGGGTATTCGCACCTAGGAGAGTCCAGAAGAGGGCATTAGATGCCCTGGAATTGGAGTTATATAGCTAGTTGTGAGCCATATAACATAAATGGCAAGAACCCAACAATATCTGTTCTTTACACTTTTTTTTTTTTTTTTTTTTTT
>PVIH01013178.1:0-59678 GCA_004025045.1 Sigmodon hispidus
GACCACTTCCTAAATATAACACCAGTGGCACAGACACTAAGACCAACAATCAATAAGTGGGATCTCCTGAAGCTAGGAAGCTTCTGCAAAGCCAAGGACACTGTCAATAGGACAAAACAACAGCCTACAGAATGGGAAAAGATTTTCACCAACCCTACAAGTGATAGAGGACTGATCTCTAAGATATATAAAGAGCTCATGAATTTAGAGCCCAAAACCTTGAATAACCCTATCAAAAAATGGGGTACAGATCTAAAAAGGGAATTCTCAGAAGAGGAACTACAAATGGCTGAAAGGCACCTGAAAAAGTGCTCTTCATCTTTAGCCATCAGAGAAATGCAAATCAAAACAACTTTGAGATACCACCTAACACCTGTTAGATTGGCTAAGATAAAAGGCACAGATGACAGCCTATGATGGAGAGGATGTGGAGCAAGGGGAACACTCCTCCATTGTTGGTGGGATTGTAAGCTTGTTCAGCCACTTTGGAATGCAGTATTGAGGTTTTTCAGAAAAGTGAGAATCAATCTCCCCAAGGACCCAGCAATACCACTTCTGGGTGTATACCCTAAAGAGGCACATTCACACTCCAAAGGTATTAGCTCAACTATGTTCATAGCAGCATTATTTGTAATAGCAAGAACCTGGAAACAACCTAGATATCCCTCAGCTGAAGAATGGATTAACAAACTGTGGTACATCTACACAATGGAATACTACTCAGCAGTAAGAAAAAATGATATCCTAAAACTCGCAGGCAAATGGATGGATTTGGAGAATATCCTCCTGAACGAGGTATCACAAACTCAGAAAGATAAGCAGGGGATGTACTCACTCATTAGTGGTCTCTAAACAAACAAACGAGAAAAAAAGCCAAACATGCCCAAGCTGCAAACCACATCCACTGAACAGCTTGGGATCAGAAACACCCTGGACTGACCCTTTGGATCCCACTTCAACTATAGGAATACCTGACTCACTCTTGAGGGAGGGGGGACAAAACTGGGTTTGGCAGGAGTGGAGACTGAACTAAGCATTATTGGATCAGTTTGACCATAGGACTGTCTGCTGCCTGCCTAGGGCGAGGATAGGGAGTTGTGGAGAAGAAAAATGACCTGATGTGGCAGGAGGGGGAAGGGATCTTGAATAAGGATATACAGGGATGGAAAAAAAGTTCAGAGGTAAAGCTGAGCACAAAGTAAATATATGTGTAGCAATCTTATTTGCATTATCACCCTTGATAAGTCATGCTTATGATTTTTATCTTTATGGTTATTGTTAACTTATCAGCATTTTAAATTCATTTTACTGTTTTTCTTGATAAATACAAAATAAATAAAGAAGAAAAAAATAAAAAAAAAATAACATATTTTGCACAAAAAAAGAAAAGAAAAAAAGAAACAAAACTAGCACCATGCCCATGTACTGAGTTATTATATACGTACAATTCCCTTAAGGAATCTACAAATTCAACAAAATTCTAAGCAAAAAGAATTCTATCAGGGTTCTGTATACACATGTGCTTAGTGACTGGCAAGCCAGCTCTGAAACTATGTGCCTATAAAACATGACAAAGACAGACAAAACTTCCTTAAACTCCAAGTTCAGCTCTAATGTGTCATACCTCACTATAGAGTAACAGTATGAAGTCTCTCACGATGTTGACACAGGGATAAACAGTCAATTAGAACTGAACACAGTTTAGAAGCAAGGCACACTTGATGTACAAAAGTGACAGCACAGTGCTTGATTTTTATGTCTCTTTTTTATGATTGTTATTACTTGGCGATAGGTTCTCAGATTTTCCCCTAGGTTGGACTCAAGTTCACTCTGTAGCTTAGGATCACCTTGAACCCCTGACCCTTCATATTTCTCAGGAACTGAGAGTAGAACATGGAACATGATGCTGGTGTGATGATTTAAATGTGCCCTGTAGGCACACATATGTAATGACCCAGTTTGTGGCAGTGTTGGCAGAGTTAGTGTGGTTTTTGTGGAGGAAGTATGTCATTCAGGGCCAGCTTTAAGAGTTTATAGCCCTCCTGTTTTTCAGTTCCTCAGCTCTGTTTTCCCCATGTGATTGGAGTCATGATCTCTCGGGTTTCTGTCGTGGCTGCCTGCTCCTATACCTTCCCAGCCATTATGGACTCTTCCTCTGGAACTGTAAGCCAAAACAAGCTCTTCCTCTCATAAATTACTTTTGGTCATGGTGTTTTATCACAATTACAGAAAAGAGACTGATACATCTGGTAAAAATAATGTTTTAAGTGGTGCTGAGTTAATTAGAAATCCAAATGGGGAAAATGCACTTTAACTTACACCATACACAGAAATCATTTCCAAGGGATTATAGGTCTATATACAAAAGGCAAGAAGTTCCAGGGATACATCTCTATCATCCTGATACTGAGAACAACTGAGCAGGTGGAAAATGAAAGACTTTTATATAAAGGAAAGAATTGATAAGTTAAAATTTAAAAGTTACTACTTTGATTCATCAAAAATATGACTTTGGTGCTATACTCCAAGCCCTTTGGAGGCAGAGGCAGGAAGATTTTATAAGTTAAGGCCAGCCTGATTTATATAATTCTAGTCTAGCACAGGGTACATAGCAAGACTCTCTTTCAAAAGCATAACAAACAAAAAAATACAGATAAAAAGCTAAGAGAAAGGAAGGAAACAAGAGAACATATGTACAATGCATTTCCAGATTTCATAAAAGATTCTTAAAATCAGTAATAATTACAAAAGACAGTGAACTAATTGCTCAGAAAAAAATAGTAAAAGCACTAGATAAGAATTTTATAGGAACGTTCACATGTTTTAAAAAGCATTTGAAAGAAAGAGATCAAATGGTCTCCAGAACAGTGAAGATTTGTCTATACATCCAGAATGGCTGAAATAGAAACTCCTACATAATTAAAAGTTGTATGTGGAACACTGCATGCGAGACTAGCCTTATGGTTGCTTTGGGTAGCATCAACTAATGATGCACCACACAGCCTAACACATTTACTCTTCACTAGATAAGACAAACAAACAAACAAACAAACAAACAAACAAACAGGCCTCTGGGTACCAGGACCTTGATAACTATGTTTAAAACATCAAGCTAACTCAAACTTTAAACTGTTGAAATAAGACCTAAAGCAGACTGGGTAGATGTTACTGTGCTCACAGGACAGGATATTGAACAACCTTGGTATTCATAGGTGAATATCAAGTGGGTGACTATCATATTTAGTTTGAGCAAAAGAAGGTGTTTCAGTTGAAACTCTTTGTTAAGAGATGGTCTGTTTATTCATCTAGGTAATTATTCAAGAGGAGCCTCTAAAATATAATACACTAAACTTAGCACTTGTAAACTTTATAATTATATAAGAACATCATAAGAAGCTCACTTTGGGGAGGTGGGTATGGAGATACAGTCTTACTAATAGCCTAGCTAGCCTGTAACTATCTATGTGGCTTAAGCCAATCAGGAGGCATATACTGCCCCTCCTCCTGTTAAAAGCTCTGAATGTAGAATTGTAGATTATAAACATGTATCACAACCCTTTCCTTAAATTTTTTTAACCCAGAGAGAAGAGTCTTCATAAGAATATAATCTTCATATTCTAAGGAAATGAAAACCATAAAGAAATCTGAAGATAGACAATGAATTCCAATGAACACCTTAAAAAATCAAGTGGTTGAAGAGATGGGTAAGCCAACAGCAGCTAAGAGCACTTACTGTGCGAGCATGCGCTGGTATGAGTACCTGAGTTCAAATCTCCAGCAGCCATATAAATTGTGTATCTGTATGCTTTCAACCCCAACATTTTAGTGAGCCCAGACAGAAAAATTACTGTCAGTCTAGCTCCAGGTTTAGTGAGAGACGCTGTTTCAAAGGAATATGATGGAGAGCAAAGGAAAAGGACATCCAGCATCCTCTTTTGGTTTCTTCACACACACACACACACACACACACATACACACACACACACATACACACACACATGCACAGGCTCACACACGCGCACAAGAAAACAAGAAAGCAAACAGGCTAATCTAGGATCATATATGAATGTAGTCATGTTTCTGGAAGCTTCAGTACCATAAAGAGATCCTTGCTGTTGCTCTTTCAAGAGTCTCTGAGAAGGTTTATACTTTATACACTGTTATCAACTAACTTGTTGAAAGGGTTTATTGATTGTTGCCTAAGGGGTAGTTCAAGCTTCTCTGCCATAGCCTAGGCCCCCCAAGCTTTCTAGAAAGGAGAAGAATTCTGTGTGAATGGGTATATGTTCTCAGGCTACACAAACTTGTATGCAGATTTCTATAAAACAGCTCAGCAGTATTTTTAGCAAGGCTAATTGGTTTCATTTTCTAATTCTCCCTGTTCTCTGCTTACCAAGGTCTTCAGTGAAAACTTCTAGAACTCTTCCTTCAGCCATCTGTTAAGGGAAGCAGGATTGACTTCAGGGTTAAACTCAGAATATAAATTGTTTACTGTGATATGGTTGAGAAAAAAATGGGTGCATTAGTGTCTAAGATGAATTCTAGCCAATGTTATGATATTTCTGTAATTTGTCTTGATGTCATAGTTGCCCATATTATCGTAAGTCAGAAGAGCTTCTTATTGGTATATTCGTCATTATAAATGTTATGTGTACAATCGTGGGAATTTGTCACCAAGGCAATAGAAGGAGGTGTGATGTTTGGGAGAGATGTTACCCTACTACAAATACCAGGACTGACTCTGGGGAAGAACATACTTCAGATCCATAGCCTTAGATGACTCTCCCAACCATAGCTTTCAAGATCACATTATGACCTCATTTATTTTAACCTTAAAAACTGAAAAGAGAACAATGAGAGAGAGGGAGAGAGGGAGGGAGGAGGGAGAGAGGGAGAGAGGGAGGGAGGAGAGAGGAGAGAGGAGAGAGAGAGAGAGAGAGAGAGAAAGAAAGAGAGAATGTTATTCATATTAACTTGGGCATCTGTGAAGTTTCATCTATTCTGATTATTTTGTATGTTGTTTTAGTTAATAAAGTTTTCATTATGCGCACGCGTGCGCACACACACACACACACACACACACACACACACACACACACACACACTTTTCCTATAAGAAGACAAATGGGAGGAAGTTCCTTGTCTCAACATACCATGCATTTATCCCGGGCCTACTTGAAGATGATGAAAGATACTAAGAATTAATGGTACATTGGGGATGAGCCTCCAGTGACATCTCTTCCCAAGCTGACCTACTGCATTATGAAGAAAAATGGATCATATATATATATTAGCTTCATCTCAGAAATAATAATTCTATCTACTGTCATTCCTTCAACAAATGCAAATGCACTGTCACCCTTTGTCAGACATCACTCCTGTTATAATGCTAGTCCAGGGCCCATCCTTTTACACCACTCTCCACTGGAAAGGAGATTACATACAATTCCTAACCTTTGTATATCACTTCAACATCGGAAATGTGAGAGGTTCTTTCTGATTTGCGAGAGTCCATGTCTAGCAGTGGGGTCCTCTTCACTTTACCCCATCTGTTTTTCTATACACCAGTACCTCTCAACTTTCCTAGGTCTATGACTCTTTAATGTTGTGCTCACCCCCACCATAAAATTATTTTTTGATGGTACTTCATAACTGTAATTTTACTACTGTTATGATGTATAATCTAAACACTTTGGAGATAGTTTGCCAAAGGAGTTGGAGTCTTGAACCACATGTTGAAAACTGCTGCTATACACCATATTGTGTTTTTTTAAAAGACTACTGTGCTAATAGATTCATGATATATGTCTGGTGGTATGTTCTTTTGTTAGCAAATTCTAGTCAAGGTGACCACCACCAAGACAACTCAGATCTCATTGTGGTGTCTTTCAAGACTATGCTGGCTTGCCATCCACAATGGATCTCCTTGTAACTAATGACATTGAGGTGAGGTCATGCTGTGGAGGAGCCATACCTACATACACAATCTTGGGACCTTCACATTGTAAATGAGTACCTTCCCAGTCTCACTGATTTCCCAATAACTCTCAGATGCATAGAGAAAGGTGATGCAGCCTGTAATTTAAACCTCACAATGGGCTGTTTCTATTAACACTACCTGGGAGGTTTAATTGTTAAGCCTCAAGTGGTAGCTGGGTCAGAGGAGATGCTTAGAGATCTCTAGGGTAACTTGTATTTCTTCTCACCAACTGCCTTGGGGGTGGCACAATGAGGTCTGTGAAAGGATGCTGTTCTGTGAAAAATAAAATCAGAAACATCTCATGGAAGCAGAAAACTTTGTAGGTTTTGGAGAAGAGGCCTCATATGTGGTGTATAGGGTGTCTTAAATGTTAAGATGGAGTTCCCTGTGCCTAAATTGACTACAGGGGTCTGGCTTAGTAATTCCTCTCAACCTCTATAGACTTCTCTGGTGAAATTTAAGAGAAAGCCAAGAATTAAGTTATATATAGGAATGACTAGAAAGCACTCAGTATTAAATCTCACTGAGTCTATTAGCATGAATGAAAGGGCATGAAAATTATAAAATTGTGTGAAAAAATAGTAAGCATAATTTCAGGGACATGGCCAAGGTCATTCAGGAGATGCTGGAGTCCAAGGCTGTAAACAGATTTTGAAAACACCTAAAATGCCACTGGAGGACTCAAGAGCATAACTCTAATCCAAGCTTAATGAATAACCACATACTCTTCATAGTTCAGAACAATATTGACAAATAATGATAAGGTCTATGGAACTGAGGCCAGCTGCTTGCCTCAAGGAGAGAATAGGAGGCTTCTGTACTGGACTAGCTAGGAGAACATTTACCCCCAACTGTCCTCCAAGACTTGGCATGGGCTGGATGCCAGCTGCCTACCCCTGGGAAATCAAGCAAACATTAAGAACCCAAAAGAAGATCCTCCAAAGCAAGCATTTGGGAGACAACTGAAAGAAAGGCATTTGGCTGAGCTGGCAAGATTGAGAACAGAGGGGATGAATGCACTTGAACTTCAAAAGCAGCTCTCAGCAAAGTCCTGGACAGATTGCCAAGAAAGGCAGAGCCCCAAGCTCTACTGCTCTTGGCCCTAAGACTTAAAAAGAGGTGGTTGGAACTTAAATGATTGCTGCCTAGGAGGATTTTCAGTTTCCATGTTTAGTCTCTCCCCAGTAAGTATATATGCGACTCTATACATGATTTTAGACTGTATATATTATGCACTTCACATTTTCTTATGACTCAAGACTCTGATTAGAATCATGGGAAAGCTTGCCTAGTGTGGGTGAAATTGTTTTAGCTGATAGTCATAGATAGTCATAATGATCCAGCTCTTGGCCTGGCTCCACAGTCCCCTAGATATGTTTCACAAAAAAAAAAAAAAAAAAGACACTTCAAACCTAGGCAACCAGAAGGATCCCCAGCAGGAAGTCCATTTTCCCCCAAAGGTAGTGGCTTAAAAATACCTTCTACTAATTATATTATTATTTTTTATTCATGAGTCATCTTACTTGCCACTGAGAGAAACTGGAATGCCATGGGTACTCACTGAGAAATTTAAATCATGGGGCATGCTGATTTTGTAACATCTTATACCAGATGTCGAAGAAGTCTTTAAAAACTAGAAAATGTATTAAGAAAAAACATGAAAGAGGCTACTCAAGGAGGATCAAGTTTGAGCATCATAAAAATATCAGTGATGAGAAATAACATATTTAATAAGACAAAATTCATGAATCCATAATATTATGACAAAAAAGTATGGTGGACTCTTCTTACTAAACAGTGCCAACTAGCTAATGTAAAGGAGTGAGAGCATTATAAGACAATCACTTTGGAGTCATCTATATAATTTGGGCAAGTGTCATAAACTGATCAGCTTGAAATGAACATAATAAGTTTTTGTGTGTTTCTTTGGGGCAAAGTGGCAGCAGGGCTGAGAGTGGATCTGAACCTTGAGACTAGGCTGGAAAGACCAAACAGAAACCTCATGATTAGAGGCCTTGGGGCTGAAATGATCTCAACCTGTTCTCAAACTTTAAATGGGTAAGAAGCTCTGCTCACTGGCTTGGAGTCAGGCATGGAATACAAGCACCTAGTGTGCCACTTTTGGTAAGCGGAACTGGTGCTGCAAAATGGCTAAACTTTATGAAACTCGACTAGGAACTGGGTAGAGATAGCCATTCATCCTAGCAAACCTTTACTCCTCAGTGACACCTTGGCAGGTTAAGGATGTGGTCAGAAACAGAAAGAAATAGAAGGTTCTGGGTGGAGTCAGCAACCCTTGCCAAGCAAAGTTATGGTCAGAAACAGAAAAAGATAAAAAATAAGAGATATATAGTAAAGTTTGATTTTTTAAAAATGTAGACTTGAGAGAGAAAAGAAAAAGAATAAAGGATAGAAAAGTTCTTTAAAAATAAATAAATTTTTAAAAAGCCACATAAAGATGGAAATTACGAAAAGTATCTGAATACTGTATGTTATTTTCTTGTCTGTAAATTTTTTTGACTGAAAATGACATAGAAAATGACTTAGTAAAAAGCTGATAAAAGACATTTGATTACAAATGCTGATGTAATCTATCTATCTATCTATATCTTAAAAATAAGTGGACTTTATAATTGAAATAAAGAATATGCTATGTTGGAGAAGAGCTGTTTTTTTTTTTTTTTTCATTTCTACAGAAAATGAGAAGCTGAAGTTTTGGATTTATTCCCAGTTAAAGAAAATAAAGTTTGATTGAGGAAGACCCCCTGAAAAGGCTCCAATAGAAATGGATGGCCCAGATGATTCAGCATTTCAGAGCACCTCTGTTGAAGTTTCCTCTGAGCTCTGCATCCAAAACTACTTCAAGGAGACTGACTGAGATTACTCAGCCTTAGAGACTACTCCAATAAAGACTTGTCCATAATCCTAAATTTTTTTTTTGGGATCCTCATGGGATTGTCAATGCCCCCATTCAGCAGGAAGTAGTCTAGAGGATTATGCCCACATTCCCAAAAAACAGATTATGAATGTTTGCATTTATTTACAGTGTTGGTTATAAGTTATTATAGGTAATGGGAAAAAAGGGATATTAGATTTGGGGTTTTCTTGTTTTAAAAAGAAAAAAAAGAATGTAGTGGAATTGTATTCTGTTACATTGTAAATAATTGTTTCTCCTACTGGTTTAATAAAATTGCTGATTGGCACAAGACAGACTGGGAGCGTGGGTCTACCAGACTGAGAAAACTCCAGAAAGAGGTACAACAGAGAAGAGATGCCAGAGAATTGCCAGTGAGCAGAGATGTCACAGAGATGCAATGGAGCCATGATGATGAGACTGCAGCAGATGCAGAGGAAAGAAGCTGAAATGCTGTTCTGAGATGAGGTACTGAGTCACATGGCTGAACAAGATAAACTAAACAAGTTAGTTTAAAGGTAAAGAGTTAGTAAGCTATATGCTTGGGCCCTTGGTCGATCAACATAAAAATAATATCTGTGTGTTTCGGTGGAACTGTGAGTCAGAACCTTATGGGTAGACCGGAAAGGCTGGGCCAGATACCTAATACAACATGTAACCTTATGAGAAACCCAAAGAAAATTTAGGATCATGGACAAGTCCTGAGTGGATTAGTCTGTGAGGCTGGATCATCTCAGCCAGCAGTCTTGAAAGTGTTCTGGGTGGAGAACTCAGAGGAAACTACAACAGATGAGATCTAAAATGTTGTATCATCTGGGCCATTTGTTTCGATTGGAGATTTTTCAGGGGGCTCTTCTCCAATTACACTTTATTTTCTTTAATTCTAAACAAATTTATAGTCTCTCATTTGATGTGGGAGGAAAAACCTAGCCTCTTCTCCAAAGTAATATATCTTTTGACCTAAATTTTGAAGTCATAGCATTTTCAAAATATATAGGTTGGATTAATCCAGCAATCAAATGTCTCTTAGCCACTCTTGATCATTCCTTTTAAATAAAAAACCCACAAAACCCCTCAGAGATAACATGATAATATACAGTATACAGACTGTAATTTTCATCTTTACATGGCTTATTATTATTATTATTTAATTTCTTTTTTATGATTTTCTCTATTCTTTTTCTTTTCTCTCCAATGCCTATGGATATTTCAAACACAAACCTTTTAGAGGTTTTAATTTCTTTGTCTGAATCTGTCTTTACTGCATGTCTTTCTTCTTTTTGACCACACAAGCCTTTAATATGCTATATAGGTGTGGCTGGGTTAAAGCATCAGCTATGGAGGATAGCTAAACTCAAATCCTTGTTCTGTGAGAGCTTAGATTCATGGCAAAGGTACTGGCAGAGGCCACACTCACCACCCCAACTCTGGGGAATTTCAGGATCCACACTGCCTTCAAGTAGTGTACCACTGCTCATAAACCTTATTTAAGTGTTTAGAAGCAGGGCCTCTTAAAAGAGCCTCTTAAAAGGCTTTTTGCCACTAATGCTAAGTCAGAAAACCTCTCTTAAAGGAGCCCTGCCTCTGTTTGCCAATAGCAAACATAGGCCTACCTGAGAAAATGCTTCTACTCAGAAGATGTGCTTGACTCCGTTTTTTGTTTTAGTCTTTATGAGGAGAAACCTTAAATTTGTCATAAGCAATGTGCTCTGGTACCAAGGCTCCTGTGAGACTGCAGGAACTAACTCTGCATGCTACACCTGCTATGTTGTAGCTCAAGCCTATATGCTACTCTATACCATGGCCCACTTGAGAGACACAACTAGAATGATGTTTTTGGCTTTGTTTCTGCATTCTAGAGCCCCTTTTAAGCTTTCTCAGGCTTTATATGGTTGTACATACACCATGTTGGAGTACCATTTGTAGTTAAAAATTTCTTGGTCTCTCCTAGCCCTGAAGTCTGAATGAATCTCTTTCACCTGCAGTCCTGAAGCCATTTATAAAATGATTAACTTGGAGTCTTAATATTATAGCAAATGCTGGACCAGTAGTTCAGGCTTATTACTATCTAGCTCTTACACTTAAATTATAATTTATCTATGTTCAGCCACATGGCTTGTTACTTTTGCTCAATGCACCATTTTCATCTTGCTTCCTTTGCCTCTGCCTGGCCTCAGCCTCGCATTTATTTCTCTGTGCTTTTCTTCTTCCCCAAATTCTCTTCTAATTGTTGCCCTGACTCTACTTCCTGCCTAGCTACTGACCCATCAGTGTTTAATAAAACCAATATGAGTAACAAATCTGTACAGTGTACAAGAGCATTATTCCACATATATACAATAAAAATTTGAGAATCATGGAATGTTAGGTAGTAAGAGTTTAGAGAAAATATTAGAGTGAGCTATTGGTAGTAATTCTTTATTGGCTACAGAAATAAAACACCAGAATTTGAGAAACTTTATCAAGAAAAGAGATTTATTTAACTCATAGTCTAAAAGTTCAAGGGCAGAGTCCCATCAGTGGCTTTGCTCTGTGATGGCCTACTAGTAAAGGACATTATGGTAGAAGTGTCTACAGGTGAGAGAAATTTCATGACAAGACAGAAAGCCTGTATGAGTGGAGGGGTGATGCTTGCTTACTCTTTGATGACATCTTTCACAAGATATATCAGAGGTTCCATGAAAACTGCATTAAATCCCTTCCAAGGATGCTTCCAGCACCTCCAATGAACATCTTTTTTTTTCTCATGTGTGTGCTAGGGATTACACTTTTTTGCTAGCAAAAATTTAAACATCAGTATGCAAGCATGTGGTGTACATGTACATGTGTTTGCATGTGTCTGGGTACACAGGTGTGTGTGAATACATGCTCACTTGTGGTGACCCAAACTTGATGTTAATCATCTTCTTCAGTGGCTCTTCCATTTCCTTCTTTGAGATGGAGTCTCAGAGTCAGACCTCATCTATATGATTAGCCCTGCTAGTTGGCTTGTGTGGGGTCCCTTGTCTCTACATTTTGAGGCTGACATTATAAGATGGCTGCCATATGCACCCAACATTTCCATGGTTTCTAGAGACCCAAACTTTAGTCTTCCTGCCTCTGTGACAACTACTTTAACTGCTGAGCCATCTTCCCAGACTTATTTTTTTAGGGATTCTGCTATGGAACTTGGAGCTCATTCTTTGGCTAGATTGGGCGGCTACCACATTCCAGGAATCCTCTTGTCTTGGCTTCTCCATTAATGGGGTTATAGACAGACTGCCAGACATAACTTTTTCCCTTATGTGGGTGCTGGGGGTCAAATGTAGAACCTTATGTTTGTTCAGCAAGCACTTTACTGACTGGGTCACCCTGTCCCAAATATTCATTCTTAGTATTCGTAACATAATAGTTCACAATGAGTTACTTGTGTCAACCATTGTGCTAAGTGCTTTGATACCATTGAACTGTTGCAGGAACCTTATGAGATAAGCACTGTATTGCAGATGAGGCAACTGAGGCACAGAAAGTTTAAATAATTGGTTAATCTAAACAGCAGCAGACAAACCAGGACAGAACTGCCTGCCTGACTCAAAGTTTGGCTGATAGTTCCCTCCTCATTCTAACTCTGTGGCATCACCAGCAATCCTGAACCTTTGCGGAAAATAAGTTTTATGCTTCTGCGTGTGTGTCCTGCTTCAAAATATAAATGGATTTGTTATAAATTAGAAAGAAATTACATAAGTACGGAAATTTGCACCAAGCACTATCAACCTAATAGCTAGGAAAATTAATGAGTGTTTTTAAATCCTTGTCACTTGGTCTTATCACATAAATTCATTACTGTAATTCAGTATCTTATTCAACTCGTATGTATTATAGATTGCCAGTTTTGAAATGAAAATGATCATTTTGAAATAATTTATAAAGCTCTGCCAACTACCACAGAACCCATATTATAATAGTGTACAGTACATAGCAGACCATATCTTACTGTACCGCCCCTCTTAGCGTTTCTGAATGCTTTCACAGTTATTATCAGGGTCTCCATCAGCTCAGGAAAATAATTAACATGGTTAGAGACAGGTGTGACTGCTGCAGGATGAAGCTCTGTCTGAGCTTGTGGTACCTTCACTCCGAGGATTTTTTTTTTTTTAATAATGCACAGCTTGATTCCCATGATGCCAGTGTCAACATGGAGGATGGAGCATGTGTCTCTTTGTTATGCCAGTATATGGGCATTTAGGAAAACAGATAGAAGAGTCTTGATGGGTCAGGAAGCCAAGCAGAGAGGAATGAGGAAAGTCTGGTGGAGAGCAAATGAAGGAAAATTATCTTAGCAATGTTTCTGAAGTGGCCAATGCTGTCACTCCAGGTGAGAGCACCTGGATCAAGGAGTTTCCACAGACCCAAGGTCAAATCTGGCTCTGGGGGAAGCAGGGTTGCAGAATGGTTAGAACCACAGACCCAAGAACATGCTACGAGTGTGTGGACATGTAATGAGGAAGCCCCATTTTTATAGTTTAGAAGACTAGAATAAAACACTGATTCCCATAGTAAGCTTTATTAATGAACTAAGTCTAACTCTAAATAATTATTCAAAAGTAAACTTATAATTATTTAGAGTTAGACTTACATCTAAAAAGTAAACATCTCTTAGATGTTTAATCACAGAATGAAAAGGATGCAGGATGGAAGTCAGTCCAAATCATGTTTGTCAGTCTTCTGTGTGAGTCTGGGCAGCTGGCTGACCTTGTCCCTCCAGTTCCTTATCTGAAAAGTAAGAACACTGTGAAGAAGTCCCCACTTTAATGTAATCTGTCCTTGATATCTGAGGGACAGG
The DNA here is from genome assembly GCA_004025045.1 of Sigmodon hispidus. Lineage (NCBI taxonomy): Eukaryota > Metazoa > Chordata > Mammalia > Rodentia > Cricetidae > Sigmodon > Sigmodon hispidus. Next base: position 13,717 of record PVIH01013178.1, read on the forward strand.
GACCCCAGTGATTTAATACAAGTCACATCACAGGGAACCTCAGAAGTATTTTCTTTCTCTTAAGGTTATAAGACTCCCCAAATCTTCAACTGTGCAGTATGTCTGGCATTTCACATGAGGAAACTGGGGAAGTCTACTGTTGGTCACTTGATGACACTAGACAAAACATTGTAGGGAAAGATGGAATATTCGGAGTGACTTTATCCAGAAACAAAGCCACTTAGTCACAGCTATTTTTAAAGTTATGATTCTTTGTAGAGGTTTGCTCTAGATCTCAGGGCCTGGATGCCTCAAAATGCAAAGTGCAGAAAAACTCTGAGTGCTGAGCCTCTGGTTATTGTTACTTTTTCCTAATAGGTCAGACACCTGCAAATGAGATAGCAAGCAATAGACAGACAGAAAGACAGACATGGTAGGGGGTTCCTATTCAGTGTGATAACAGCAGAGCTCACATTAGATGATATTGAATAGGCGGAGTTTCTTGTGTCTCAGTTCTTTTCCTATACAGCCTGCACTAGTTACCTGACTTACTGCTGTTATCAAGTATCTGACACAAGTCTCCAGTTTGGGTTAACCCTTTGAGGGCATGCATTCCATCAGATTAGTAAAGGCATGGTGGCGGCAGCAGCATGGCACAGCTGGGCACACAGATACCAAAATTAGGAAACAGAGCATGGAGGAAGTAGGTCTAGGCTATCAAACTTCAAGGCCCACCCCAGCGAATGACTTTCTCTAACAAGGCTCCATCTCTGAAGGGCCTACAACCTTCCAAAACAGCATTATCAGCTGAGGATATGACCCTGTGAGAGGTATTTCTCATTCAAACACCAAGCCACTTCAACACAAGTGCCCTGTGCTGTTTTTCTAATTTGAACATCTTTAGATACCCTCTGAGACCTGTCCTACTAAGCAAAACCAGCTCACCCTAATATAAATAGCTATCCTTATAGGCAGCAGAGAGAGAACTAGACTGAAATTATTGATGAGAGGTTGTATGTCAGCAATGAGTTTGGATTTAATAATTAGAACTGAAGAAATTTTATAAGGGAGTTCTTTAAATAAATCAACCTCTGTGTACTACTGTAGGGCCTCAAAGCACATTCACACATATCCTCAGCATAACAGGTTTGAAGGTTTCATACTTTCCATTCCCACACTGGTTCATGGGCCACTAAATCAATGCCCAAATCCATGGCATTTTTATTCAATGGCAGTACTTATTGGTATAAATTGTCGCAGCGGTGACATGTCACAGAAATGATGAGTTGGTGTTGTTTGGTGTCTCTATTTCATGTAGCCAACTGGGAGGCTAGGTGATGTGCAAGCAAGGTTCTTCATGAAGAGCTACAGAACCCAGGATACATTATCCTGGATGCTCTTCCCTAGTGCCCAATATTTCCATATTAACAATACAGTAAGAAGAGAACAATGGAAGAGAGGTCTGGCATGGCAAAATGGCAAAAGGAACTTAAGGTGTTGGGCTGAGCATCAGGGAAAGTTCTAGCAAGAACTTTGTCTTGGTAACAGCATGCACAATTATAAACTGAAGGCATAGAGCCGAGCCAACTTTTATGTGTGTGTACTGTATACAGGTGAGTGTGTTTCTGTACAAGTTCATGTGTGTGTGTGTGTGTGTGTGTGTGTGTGTGTGTGTGTTTTAGTATAATGAATGTGAGAGGCAAGTGGAGCTACATGTGTACAAAAGCCAGAGACCAACGTTGATACTGGGGTCATTCTCTGTTTCTCTCCACTTTTGTTTTTCTTTTTGAGACAAGCTTCCTCGCTATAGAGTTTACTATTTGGTTAGAATAACTGGCTAGCACGCCCTGAGATCCTCCTGTCCTTGCCTCCCCAGCACTGGCTTTTCTGTACACTGCTGTTGGCTGTTTACATGGGTGCTGGGGATTTGAACTCAAACCCTAATGTTGACGCGGCAAACACTTTACCAGCAGAGCCATCTCCCCGCCCTCAGCGCCATTCCTTTTCATGAATACATCACTGTGACTCAAAAACACAACAAAAAGCAACTGAAGACAGGGAGTATTTTCTTTGATTTGGCTTGAGGAAAAGGTTCACGGCTTTGGTAGGGGGGCTTGATGTGACTTGCTCACATCTCCAGGAATCTGGAAGTGTAGAGCAGATAGGAAGTGAGTCTGCTCTGTAAACCTCAATGTCTGCCCTACAAACAGCAACCCATTTCCTGAAAGATGTATAAATTGGGGCCCATGTTGTCGAACACATGCCCCCACAGGGGAGAATTTTTACATTCTAAATAACTGTGGTGCATCTTTGTTCCATATGCACGGGCTCCTTGGGTGAGTTTCTTCTTTTCTGCACTGGCTGAAGGACAGCTCCATTAGGGTCAGCCTTAATGAGGAGCACTGGGTACACTATGACTCAGTATCACTATCTTTGTGGGTGCTCTGAAAAGCTGGCTGTGTTTGGCATTTTCTCAGCTGTGGCACAATGTACTTGGACTTTATTGGGATTGGCCCCTTGTTGAACACGAAAGCTGGTTTCCTTTTTCCTGCCAGGAGAGCTGGCTCTCTCATTCACCATATTTTCTGGGTCTGCTGGATCCAGCTCAAATACGCCTCAGCAGAGTCTGTCTCTGGGGAGAAAGCAGCCCTTGAGAAAGGGCAGTTAAAGATACTCTTTGTCTCAAATTCCTATTGGTATCTGGGATCAGGTGAAGACAGAGATGAGACCCAAGCCCACAGCCCCCACACCACCTGATTATGCAGCTAGGTAGCTTTCCACAAGGCCTTCCACTGGCAAGAATGATACTTGCAGGAGGCTTCCTTGAGGCAAAAGCTGGGGGTAGAGGATGTAGGTCATTTACCTATAGGATAAGACAAAAGTTTTACTTGCCAGGGCTAGAAAGGTAGGTGGTAGGAATGGTGCTTTCCAATTTGCTAAGACTACATTTATCTCTCTGAACCATTTTATCCTTGTTATCACCCTTAGATAGTAGCAGCCTGGGATTAAAGCTCAGAAAAGTGTTTTGTGGAAGGTAACCAGGAACATATTCAGTGTCGTGAAAAAAAATATTCTAGTATCCTTGATATCATTCACATAGCACAGTGGGCCAAATATTTGTGTCTCCATCCCATTTAGATATGAAAGCTTCTCTCAGAGTGATAGTGTTAAGAGATGGGGACTTCGTAGAAAAGTGGACCACAAGTCCTGATGATTGACATTAGTGACCTGATAATGGAGATGGAAATAAGCTAGCTAGCTACTGTTAGCTGGCTTGGGTTCAACAAGAAGGCACCCTATGAGGCTAGAGAGATGGCTCAGTGGATAAGTGCTTTGGCTGTTCTTCCTGAGTACCTGGGCTTGGATCCCAGCATCCACATGGCAGCTCATAACCTGTAACTGCAGTGGAAGGGATTTATTGTCTTCTGGCCTCCAAGGGTACCAGGCATGCATGGGGTGTACATACATGCAGGCAAAACACCCATGTACATTAAATAAAAAATACGTTTAAAAGAAGGTGTTGTCCATGAGAATTGGATCCCCACTGCACACTGAGCCTGCCATTGCCTTACATGTTCACTTTCCATCTTCCTGTGTTGTAGGACATCGATGTGTTTCATGCCTCAACCACAGAGTGTATGATATCTGTGTTAAAGAAGCATGAGTGCATAAAGACATGAGCCTGGGGATTTGGACATAGTTCAGAAATATCCAGAGACAGACATGGGAAAAATCAAATACCTAACGCTGTTAGTACATGAATCTTACTGATTTACAGAGAGTGTTACAGTAAAAAAAAAAATCTCTTGGTGGGTTTTGCTTTATTTTTGTGACAATGAAGATCTGATGCATTCCAGTCAAGTGCTCTACCACTGAAATACATTCCAGTCTTTAGATGGTTTCTTAATTGATGTTATTTGTTACTTTAGTTTTTGACAGTATCATATATATACATATATATATATACATGTATCATATACATATATATAAAATAGATCTGGCCATACTTACTACCCCCAATCTTTTTTTTTTTCACTTCTCCAAATCCCTGATTCTCCCGATAAGTCCCCATCCCACTTTCATATATTTTCTTTTGCTCTGATTTTGGTTTTAATCCCACTGGACTTAATCAGAGACACCCACATGGGCCTGATTTGAAGCTAACCACTGGATCATTAACAACTCACCAGTGGCTACACCACCATGGAAGACAGTGATTTCTTCTTCTTTAGGCATCCTCAGTTGTCAATAGTTCTCCTAGGAGGAGGCTTCCCCATCAGTGACTATTGTTGATGGGCCAAATCTTGTGCAAAACACCACAGCTTTTGTGAGTTTACAGGTAGGTACCACAGCCATATCACACCCATAGGACAACTCCTCTTCCCCATAATATGATACTTATATTCTCTTGTCCTACTTTCATATAATATTCCCTGAGCCTTGGAGAGGATTATATAGGTGCACCATATAAGGCTGGACACTCAGGAGTTACCTGTTCTTTCTTTGCATCTTGATTGGCCATGTGTTTGTTTTAACTGGCACTTGCTGCAAAGAAAGCTTCTCTGACCAAGGCTGAGAGCACACTACTTATATACATATATAGACACATACACACACATATATACATACATGTACACATACATAGGGCAATTTGACAATGCATTCATTTAGCAAAACAATAGTAGGTTAATCTTTGAGGCTATGTGATCCTTAGCTGTTAGCCTTTGACCTGGTTTACAGACTCAGTCATAAACTCTTTCCTATGGAAGAGGCTTGAGAGCCAATCAGAACGCAGGTGAACTGCTGTTGCATCAGTGAACATATCTTATCTTTTAGCATGCAGTACTCATAGCTATGTGAGGTTATTGCTAATTGTTCTCTCCTAGCTGCCCGTGCACCAGCTTGAGGCACTATGGAAGCTCTCCAATAGGAATCCAGCAAAGTTCCAGGCTGATTTCACTGTATTTTAGTCAAGGTATGTGGTATCTTCAACAAGAGGCTTTTACTTTCTGTTTCTACTGGGAGTAACAAGAGAAATGACAGCAATCTATGTTATTTTGGGAGTCTTTTGAGTCTTCTGAATAACAATGTAAAGGGTAGTACACCATACCAAGACTTTAGACTTTTGTTTAATAACCAATAGATTCTTACCAGAATATTTTGTGGCATCTTTTTATTGCTGTTGCTGTTTACTGGAATTTAAGGAAACAGTTCTTGGAATAATTCAAGTTTCATATTCAATTTGAAAAGGATATAAAAAAATTCCCACACAGAAAAAATATATAATCCCCTTATCTTGGGAGAACGCCAAGGATCAGTTGAAAGAGTGATGTAATCTCTGACACAAAATATAAAAGGCTAAATAAGGAAAAATTGCAGTGAGTTTTTCAGTGCTTGCCATGTTAGTCCATTGTAATTACTTTTGTTACTCTGCAGAGAGCTGATTACCCTGTCATTAAATATTTTTTTTAATTGTTTAAATTAATAATTAATGAGCTTTGGAAAACCTGGTAGGCTGTCCACAGACCTTCTCTTCTCCCTCCATTCCCCCAGATTCAAATCCCCCAGTCTCACCTTCGCTAGGTAGCAGAGTACATGTGGCAGCCTTCCCTGTTACCCTCTCACCTCCTTCCATATCCTGTGGCTCTTCCTTTTTGACCTTTCTCTATTTGTTGCTTTTTCCCAGCCTCCAACTCCAGAAGGCACTTTCTGCTAGCCTACCAGCCATGACTGCAAAAAAAAAAACCAAACAAACAAACCCAAGATGCCTATAGATAGTCTCTTCTCTAGATGTTTCCCAAGTTCTAATTCCACAGATGTGGTGTGAATGGTCATCTGTACGCACTGAAAATCATTCTGTAAATAAAAGAATTGCTTTGGCCTGTGGGGAGCATCATAGCAGTAAGCAGGAAATCAGAGACAGGTAGAGGAGGATGGAGTTGAGACAGACTGGATCCAACCACCAAAGAAGAAGCATGTAGGACCCAGGTGAGCTGGACCACATGGCAAAACAGATTAATGAAACTGAAATAAGATGAAAGAGCTAGTTAGCAATGTGCCTGAGACATCAGCCAAACAGAATGAAATTAACATAAACTTCTGAGTCATTTTTGGGGTAAGAGCCTGGCTGGGGTGAGAAACCATTCACAACACACAGACTTGTCCCCAGCTCTGCAGCAGAACACCCTGGCAGCCTTGCCTGCCCCTGCCTCTCCCTTCCATTTCCTGCGGATCCCACAGATCTTCTCCTTCTAACTTTCTGCCCCAGCTTGTTGCTTTGTCCCAGATCCCAACTACAACAGGCACCTCTTACTAACCCAAAGGCAGCTTACCCCAAGGCAACAAATACACTGAAGGCAGACTCATACCTCTCCTACTATTCCTGAGATCTAATTTCCTCAGCTTTATCCCAGATCTCTAGCATAAATGGTCTTCTTTTATAAAATGTGTTCCTTTCCTCTCTGGCCCATCCACAAGGAATTACAGAGACCTTTTCCTCCAGCCTTCCTACCCCAGTATCTCAACCTCTAATGCCAGAAGCCATTTCCCATGAACCAACTAGCTGAGCAGGCTAGGGAAATAGGCAACATATGACTGTCACATGGAGGAAGCAGAAACCAAGGAAAAAAATACCCACCCACCAAAGATACATCCAGAAATCAGCACCTGGATCTATAATCATCTCAAACATAGATGCCTGCTGTAGGATTACACTCTTGCACATTGTAAGTATTTGTCCCTCCTGCTGGTTGAATAAAACTTTGATTGGCTAGAAGACAGACAGGAAGTATGGGTGAGGCTACTAGACTAAGAAAACTGGGAAGAGGAAGAACAGACACAGAGGAAAGAAAATCAGAATGCTGCTTTGAGAGAAAATGTACTAAGCCACTTGGCAAATTATGGGTTAGTTTAAGAGTTAAGAGTTAGCAAGTTATATGCCTGAGCCATAGGCATATCAGCATAAAATTAATGTAAGCTTCTATGTGTTTCTTTAGGAATGCTGGTCAAGATCCTGGGGCTAGTCTGGGCCAGAAATTCATACTACAGATGCCTAGATGCCAGCATAAAAACACAAACAATAATACCCAGGGCAATATGTCTCCACTAGAACCCAGCTATCCTACCACAGCAGGTGTTGAATATTTCAACATAGCTGAAGTACAAGAAAAAGTCTTCAAACTAACTATGTAAAAATGATAAAGGTCACTAAAGAAGAAATTAATAAGTCTCTTAAAGAAATTCAGCAACACATACATGCACACACAAAACAACGAGAAACAAACAAACAAACAAACAAACAGAAACCTGAAGGAATCAAATAAACCCCTTAAAGAAGTCGAAGAAACCAGGCATACTTTTAATCTCAGCATTTGGGAAGGAGATACAGGTGGATCTCTGAGTTCAAGGTCAGTCTGGTCTGCAAATTGAGTGCCAGGGCATCCAGGGCTGTTACACAGAAAAAAGAAAAAAAAAGCCAAAAATGTGCAAAGAATGATGCTCAAGACCTGAGAATGGAACTATAAACAGTAAAAACAGAGGGAATTTTTGAAATAAAAACTTTAGGAATGTGAACAGAAACTCAAGAGGAAAGCTTCACTGACAGAATAAAAGAAGTGGAAGAGAGACAGACTCTCAGACATCAAAGATACAATAGAAGAAATGGATACATCTGTCAAAAAATGGTAAATCTAGAAATCCTCTGACACAAAACGTCCAGGGAATCTAGGACACCATGAAAAAGCCCAAACCTGAGAGTAATGGGAATAAATAAGGAAGAAAAGTCTCAGCTCAAAGTCCCAGAAAACATTTTCAACAAAATTAGAGAAGAAAAATTTCCTGACCTAAAAGAGACACCCATAAAGTATGAGGCACTTGCTGAACACCAAATAGAATGGACCAGAAAAGAAAATCTCCTTGACAAAAAATATTTAAAACACCAAACATACAGAACAAAGAAAGAATATTAAAAGCTGCAAGAGAAAAAGAGCAAGTAACATATAAAGGCAGATCTATTAAAATTTTTCTTGACTTCTCAATGTAGACACTTAAAGCCAGAAAGGCCTGTACAGGTGTTCTGCACTCTAAAGAGCCCACAGATGCCAGCTTGGGCTACTATACCCAGCAAGAAAAAAAAAATTAATCACTGTCAATGGAGAAAAAAGGAAATTCCATGATAAAACCAAATTTAAACAATATCTGTCTACAAATACAGTCGTATAGAAAGTTCTAGAAGAAAAATTACAACCAATGGAGGTTAAATACACACATAATAACAAAAGAAACAGAAAATTAAAAGAAGGAACACACATACACACAAACACATACACACACTCTACCACCATTACCACTACAGCTACCACCATCACCATCAACATTACAGGAATCAACATCATTCATCATTGGTAATTGATATCTCTCAATATCAGTGCTTTTAATTATCCAATAAAAAGACACAGACTAAGAGAATAGGATTAATTCTTCTTTTGTATCTAAGAAACATGCCTTAACATCAATGACAAAGGTTATGCCAGTGTAAAAGATAAGAAAAAAAATGTTCCAAGCAAATGTACCTAAGAAGCAAGTGGGTATAGCCATTCTTATATCTAGCAAAATAAACTTCACACCAAAACTGATCAAAAGAGTTAGGGAAGGATACTACCTCCTCACCAAAGAAAAAATTCATCAAGATATTTCAATTCTTAACATGTATGGTTCAACTACAAAGGCACACACTTTTGTAAAAGAAACAGTACTACATGTTAAGTTACATATTGACTCCTACACACTGATAGTGGGAGAATTCAATACCCCCTCTCACCAATGGGCAGGTCATTCAGAAAAAAACTAAACAGGGAAATACTAGAGTGAACAGAAATTATAAACCAAATGGACCTAGCAGATATCTATGGAACATTTCACCCAAACACAAAATAATATACCTTCATCTCAGCACCCCCTAGAACTTTCTTCAAAATTGACCACACAAAGCAAATTTCAAAAAAAGAAAAACAAGAAAATTGAAGTAACTCCCTGTATCCAATAAGACTGCAAAAGAATAAAGCTAGATAGAAACAAAAAAAGCTTCCAAAATTAATGAAAGCTGAACAACTCCCTAATGAATGAAAAATGGGCCAAGATAGAAATAATGAAGTTAAAGACTTTCTAGAATTCAATGAAAATGAATACACATTATACCCAAACTTACAAAATACGAAGAAAATAGTGCTAAAATGGAAGTATATAGAGCTAAGTAGATACATAAAAAACTGAAGACATCTCATACCAGTAACTTAATTGCACACATGAAATCTCTAAAACAAAAAAGCAAGCACACCCAGAAGGAGTAGCTGCTGAGAAACAATCAAACTGAGCCCTGAAATCAATAAAATAGAAACAAACAGAACAATACTAAGAATCAATTAAACAAAGAGCTGTGTTTTTGAGAAAGTCAATAAGTCAGAGAAAACCTTACCCAAATTGGCTAAAAGGTATATAGAGAATATTCAAGCCAACAAAATCAGAAATGAAAGGGGGGACATAGCATAGACATGGAAAAAATCCAGTCATAAGAACATACTTTAAAACCCTTTACTCCACAAAATTGGAAAAAGTAAAAGAAATAGATAGTTTTCTCAATAAGATGTACCACTTATCAAAGTTAAATCAAGATCAGACAAATTAAATAGTTTTATAACCCCTAGTGAAATAGAAACAGTCATTAAAAGTCTCCAAATCAAAAAAAAAAAAATCCCAGGATCAAATCAAATGGTTTTAGTACAGAACTCTACCAAACTTTCAAGGAGGAATTAACACCAATACTCTTCAAATTATTGCACAAAATAGACACAGAAGGAACATTGTCTAATTTATTTTATGAGTCCATAGTTACTTTGATACTCAAATCACACAGAATCAACAAAGAAAATCAATTACAGACCAATTTCCCTTATGAACATAGATGCAAAAATAGTCAATAAAATATTTGCAAACTGAATCCAAAAATATACACACACAAAAAACGATCATCTACCATGATCAGGTAGGTTTCATCCTAGAGACTCAGGAGTGGTTTAATATATAAAAATCAGTAATTATAATCCACCACATAAACAAACTGAAAGAAAAATGCATTATAAACTCATTAGAGGCAGAAAAGGCCTTTGACAAAATTTAATACATCTTCATGATAAAAGTCCTGGAGAAATTAGAAACTTAAGGGGCATACCTAAACACAATAAAGACAATTTACAGAAAGCCAATATATAGCTAATATTAAATTAAATGGAGAAAAACTCAAAGCAATTCCACTAAAATCAGGAACAATACAAAGTTGCCTATGCTCTTCATATTTATTCAATATACTACTTGATGTTTTTAGCTAGAGAAATACAACAACTGAAGTAGATCAAGGGAATACAAATTGGAAAGACAGAAGCCAAAGTATTATTATTAAGTGATAAGATGTTAGTATACAGGAGTGATCCTAAAACTTCTACTGCTGATAAATACTTTCAGAAAAGTAACTGGATACAAGGTTAACTCACAAAAAATTAGTAGCCCTTCTATATACAAATGACAAAAGGCCTGATAAATCACAGGAAAACAACACCTCAATAATAGCCTCAAATAATATAAAATAACTTCAGATAACTCTAACCAAGCAAGTGAAATACTTACATGATAAAATCCTCAAGTCTTTGAAGAAAGAAATTGAAGAAGCTATCAGAATATGAAAAGATCTTCCATGCTTCTGGATTTGTGGGATTAACACAGTAAAAATGGCTATCATTCCAAAAGGAATCTACAGATTCAATGCCATCCTCATCAAAATTGCAACACAATTCTTTACAGACCTTGAAAGGACAATTGGAGGATATCTAAAGGAATTCTGAACAATAAGAAAATTGTTACAAGTCTCACTATTTCTGAATTTCAGTTGTACTGCACAGCCATAGTAATAAAAAAAATGCTGTTGGTATAAAAGCAGACACATTGATCAAAGAAGTTATATTGAAAATCCAAACATAAATGCTCACATCTATGGAAACCTGAATTTTGACAAAGAAGCCAGAAATACATATGGAAAAAAAAGACACCATCTTCTACAAATGGTGCTGGTCAAACTAGATGTCTGCATATAGAAGGATGCAAATAGATTCATATTTATCTCCCTGTACAAACTCAAGTCCAAGTAGATCACAGACCTCAATATAAAACCAAAAATACACTGAACCTGATTTAAAAAAAAAAAAGAAAGTGGAGGATAGCCTTGAATACACTGGCACAGGAGAGCACTTTCTGAACAGAATACGAATAGTACAAGCACTAAGATCAACAATTAATAAGTGGGGCCTTAGGAAATTGAAGAGATTCTGTAAGGCAAAATATGTCATCAATTAGACAAAATAGAGGTCAACAGAATAGGCAAAGATTTTTTTACCAACTCCACATCTAAACTCAAGAAGCTAGATATCAAAAGACCAAATAATTCAATTTAAAAATGGGCACAGACTTAAACAGAATTCTCAATAGAGGGAACTTAGATGGCTGAGAAACAAAGAAACATTTAACATCCTTATCCATCAGGGAAATGCAAGTCAAATTTGTTTGAGATTCTATCTTACACCTGCTAAGATCAATAACATAAGTGACAGCTCATGCTGTTGAGTATGTGAGCAAGGGGACCACTCCTCCACTGGTAGGAGTACAAGAATGTAGAGGGAGAGAGTGCATAGATAGATGGACTCAGAGGGCTTTGGAGAAGTAATGTGGAAACCTAGTGCAGGGGAAACTGCCTGGACTCTATGATGGTGATCCTAATGAGGTTTACCAGTAATGGGGAATATGGAGTTTCACCTGGCCATCTCTTGTTGCCAGGTGAGGCTTCCAGGGTGGGACTAAAATGCATTCTATTTAGCTGTTGGCTAAGAGGAAATACCCAAACAACACAGGGTGTTCCTAAGACAAATGGTTGCTCTCTGAAAACTGACAGTGTTGCTCCATTGTACGGACAGCCACATAACTCATTGAACATGAAGACGTTGAGTTTGTCTACATGAAGCCTTCACTCCAGGAGCATATGTGTTTTACTGTCATGAAAAACCTTAGATTATTAAACATCTTAAATGCCATATTTTGTATCTTTCTGAAGTATTTGAAGATCACTACCTATATAAAACATTTCTGTTTTATCTTAAAAATACCTAATATGACTGCTAGTTTGATTATTATAGATGGCTAACTACTCACTTGCATTTTAAAATTATACATTACGTTTTTAAAGGATCTGCATAAATACAATACCCCAAACAACAGTAGAAAAATACATATAACATAACAAAAATAATTTTAAATTTGTATAAATTTACCAAAATCTATTCCAGTGTGAAATATTTAAAATTAATAGTTGTCTTTTTATCCTATATTTCAATATTGCCCAACTTCTTGGGAATGTGGGTATTGTGTTATCTAGACTGCTTCTTGTTGTCTGAGAGTAACAGCATTTTTTAGGGGATTCAAGAAAGTTGAGATAATGGTTAAATCCTGAAAAAAAAAAAAAAAACACTTGTAAAATTTGTTGTCTAGTCTCAGAATTGTTTCCAGGCAGAGAGATCAGTATATACATCACTTGTCTTGTAGTTTTTCTTGGTTTATTTGTTTATGTATATAGCCAAGGTTTTCAGAGGGTCTCCTCTGGTCAAACCTGATATCAATTAACCTTGAAGGAATCCACAGCCTTTCATTTCCTGTGGAAACAAAAAGCATAAGCTCCCCTCCAACGCAATAGATTTTCTGAATTCCATTTTAAGGTTAAGACATTCCTTAGGTATCTAGGCTAGTTTAATTCAGTAGTCCCTTTATAGTTCAGTGTCTCTCAGTATTTGTCATTTACTCATCAACATTCAAAAAAATTCAAAATCACCATAACACTATATAGGACCCAAACTCCCTGTGCATTTTCCATCTTGACATGCATTTTTTCTGTATATTACTTTACTTTCTCTTTAAAGACTATTTCTTTAAACATTTTTTTCCTATGACTGCTTATATCCATTTTCTTTTTTTCTTAAGTGCCTACATTTTTAAATATACTGTACTCTGTTTCAGGGTGGTGTGTGTATGTGTTTGGTCTGTACCTGCTTCACTGTGCACCTGTAGTGTTCTTTCATAGCATGGGTCACACCTTGAACTCACTCACCCAGTGGCTTTGCATTGGCAACTGACTCCACCTTGCCTGAGTCTGTGAGATCTAAGCTTTACCCCTATGGGCCTGGCTGAGAGCTGAATTTATCTTGGAACTGTGTTTAACTGCTTCAGCTCTAGGACATTGGTGTCTGCACTCTGGCAGGCATTTTTACTTAACGTGTAGTTTCTACTTAACAGGCAGGCTGTTCATGTGCTCACTACATAGCTGAGCTGTGCCTCTGTATGCTAAAGCACCAGGCCACTAGGAAGCCATGACAGGTTTTTACTTTTGTTTTTCCCAGCTTTTCCAGACTCTAAGTAGAAATATGTAGCCAGGAGGTGGTGGCACATGCCTTTAATCTTAGTGCTTGGAAGGCAGAAGCAGGCAGATCTTTGTGAGTTTGAGACCAGCCTGGTCTATTGATGATGTTTCAGGACAGCCAGTGCTGATAAACAAAGAAACTCTGTCTCAAAAATGCATTAAGAAAAGAAAGGAAATATGTGCCCCGTATTGGGCTCCAAATTGAGTTGAATTTTTTCTTGGATCACCAGCCCTCAAATCATGACACAGAGATTTATTATTAATCATTACTGCTTGCCTTAGCTTAGGCTTGTTTCTAGCTATTTAAAAAAAAAAACTTAAACCCATTTTTATTCATTTATTTATAGCCCAGGCTTATTTACCTTATTTATGTACTGTCCACCTTGTTTTCCTGCTTGCCCTGCATCTGTCTGGCTGGATCCTGGTGCGCTGGTTCCTGGCATGTTGGGCAGCTCGCTGGCTGGCTTCCCTTTTCTCTCTGTCAGCAAGTACCACCTATCCTTCCTCTTTCTAGCTCTTGGCCATTCAGTTTTTATTAGACCAATTAGACTGGCAAGGTAAACCAGCAATATATCTTTACATTGTTAAACAAATGCAGCATAAACAAATGCAACACATCTTTACATAGCTAAACAAATATTCTACTCCACAATGATTTAATTGTTGAGTGATCTATTGCCAATTGTTGACAGTATAAGGAAAGCATCTTTTAATGTGGAAAAGTGGATGAGTGACTCCCTGTTCTCTTTTGTGTCAAAACTTTCTTCACAGATAAGCAAACTTTAATAGATATTGTTTTATATTTATAAAGATCTTTTTCAAGAGCCTTAAATGCTTTACAGATACTGTCTCTAATCCACACAACAATCATGTGAGGTAGATACCACTGCCATTTTACAAAAGTGGAAGCCTAGGGCACAGAGAGGTATTGTGTTCTGTAGTCCGGGCATCTGCAGCCATGGGCATCTGCAGCCATGGGCATCTGCAGCCATGGGCATCTGCAGCCATCAGCAGCCCCAGCCCTGGTTCTGTTGCATCTTGCTCTCTTCTTCTCCACCTTCTCCGTTAGCTGCCACATCTTTTCCTTTTCTTTTGTGTCTTTGTTGGGATTCTATCAGGCCCCCCCTTTACTCCTTGCTCTGGCCAATGAGATGTGAGCAGAAGTGAGCTGTGCTTTTTTTTCCTATCACCCATCTCCTAACGATGTATGTCCTTCCATACAGGAGAGCCTGAAGCAGCGGATGCCTGATGAGGATATCTGGCTCCCTGTCAATGTTACAGGAGTGAAGGGTAGACTGTTAAGTTTAAGGTGAGGAGATTTGGGGTGTTTGCTTTATTATTTAGTACAAACTGACTACTATATCCAGTCTTCTCTTTCTCCAGTTCTCTTAATAAAACTTCCCAGGCTAATCTTAAATCTTTCAGTAGGTTATGCTCTAGTAAATACCATCTGCACATCAACATTACCCACAAACCTCAACCGAGTTTCAGGAAAATGTAAATTTCCCTTCAAATTCCTCTCTTCAATTTTTTGCCATATTTGTGGTCTGGCCAAGTGGGGAACTTTCACTTCTTTCCTCAAGTAATCATGAGTTGACTTAGAATGGTACCTTCTGTACTGATCACATCTCATTGAAATTCAACCCTTCGTTAAAGCACTGGTCTAAAAGAGGAAACCTTCCCGACTAGACAGGTAGGTAATGCTTTTCTGCCCTTGACAATGAGTGACTTAACAAGATTTATTTTATTTTTAGTGTCCCCTCCTATCATATAATGTCTTTATTCGTGTTTGTAGCTCATTTCTATTAGACTACAAGCCATCTTAAGGCTACTATTATTTACTATGAGATTCTGTACTACCAAGCCATGTAGTTGCTAAATAAATAATTTATAAATTAAATCTCACTCTTCAGAGAGGGGCCATGGTATTCTCTTTTAAATTCCAAAGGTTCACAGTTCAGTAAGTGACTAGAAACACCATCTGTGTCATGTGCATGTCTTTTCTGATGAGCCTCCTTCTTTGTTAGGAGATTTCTGCAAAACAACCCCTGAGTGAGGCAACAAAGAGAACCTGGTTTCCAGGAAGGTCTGCATGGACTTTTTGTCTGTGTTATATTAGGCATCTCCATGCTGAGGATGAGCTAAAAACAGGAGAAGTGCCTAATGCACCAAAGGAGACTTAAAGAGTCAAAGATCTTTGAATCAGGAATTGATAGCTTCAGAAGGACCTGGTGCATTGAAGTAAGTTTCTCAAAATAACATCAGCACTGAGGTCTTGTAGCTGCTTTGCTACAGAAAAGAAAAGGTAATGTTTAGAAAATACTAAATGGAAAATATAGCTTAGAACATAAGAATGTATGTATGTAACATAAGAAAGCATTGCAAGGCAGCGGTTCCCAGCCTTCCTGCTGTGGTCCTTTAATGTAGCTCTTTACGTTGTGGTGACCTCCAAGCATAACATTATTTCTGTTGTTACTTTATAACTGTAATTTTGCTACTGTCATGAACTCTCATGTAAATATCTGACATGCAGGATATCTGATATTTGACCCCTGTGAGAAGATTGTTTGACCCTCCAAAAGGATCATGATTCACAGGTTGAGAAGAGATGATCTAAGGATCACCACAGGAAGCTTCAGCCTATTTACAGACCATTTCACATACCAAACCTCAGAAAAAGAGAGCTAAGTGGGAACTGGTGGAGAGAATAGAAGAGAGAGAAAGGAGTGGAGGGAGAAAGAGAGAGAAGAGACAGAGACACACCCAGAGAGACAGACAGTTTTGTACTCTTGACACAAATGGGAGGAAAACTTGGTAGTGAAAAACTGACTCATTCAGATACTCACACATGTTTTGAAATAACTCTCTACACTAAACATTGGTGAAATGATGCTGAGAATGGCAGGTGTGCATTTTCTAAAAAGATGTGCACAAATATGAGGGCCCATCTCGGAGAAGCTGGTGGTGGTGACCTCTGAGCTTGCTAGAGCACATTGTAGAAGATGTTACTGTCTCTTGCTGATACTTCTACCATAGCTTTATTCCTTTACCGTGATAACTTCATCAGAGCTGTAAAACAGCAGATGGCACAGAGCTAAGAGCTACTAGTTTTTAATTAGAGTCATGGAACATCAGAGCTGTTCATGGTTTAGATGAGCTGCATTCAGTGCATTTAAAAATGAAGAAACTGAGGCAGAAAGTAGTGAAATGCTGTAAGTAAGTTGCTCATTAGTGTTCCAGGCAAAGAACTAACACCATGCTCAGACAGGGCAGAATTTCTGCAATACTGGACATGTTCTTTAGTTTTGGTATCTAGGTGGTACTGGCACTTGGGATAAGTCCAGTTTGTCTGAGAATTAAGTTTTAATTCCCCTGTAGCCGTGCACTACTTGTGATCACTGTATTCAGCATTGTGGGCTTTCCTTAACCACTGTGAACACCTTTAGTTTTTTCACTTGGAATATGACTCTATCTGGTCTCTCTTCTCTTAGCATCTCATGGGATGAGCACTTCAAGTACCAAGCTAAGCATAAGATAAAAGGCCTGTAATCTCTGGTAAGAGGATCTGCTGATATGAATCTGTGGTATTTAAGGATCAACCTCTGTTACAAATGACTTCTCAGTGTGGGACTGAACACCCACATAAAGCCTGAGAAAACTTAAAAAGGGTTCTAGAACACAGAAACAGAGCCAAAAGTGGCTGCAAAGTTTTATCTCTGAAGTGAGTTGTAGTATAGAGTGGCATGTGGAGTTGAGCTACAAAATGGTGCCAGGCTTGGGGCAGGCAGCTTATATATAAAGTAGATGATAGAATCTTTTCTTTAATTTTGTTAAATACAAATAGACTAGATATTGTAACTATAATTCTTGTTTGATAGCTGTTTTGTTATATGTAATTTTGCTTTGTTGAGATTGAAACCGTCCTTTTGATTAGACAAAAAGGGGGAAGTAATGTGGGAATGTCTTTCTATATGCTGTGAATGCCATTCTTTAAGTAAAGGAACTGTTTTGTCCCATGTCAGGCACCGTAGCAGTAGTTGGGAAATTGGAGCCTAGCTAGGAGAAGGAGGGCTGAGTCAGAGACTATCCAGCTACCCATGATGCAAGATGTAACGAAATAGGTGAGCCAGGGGCCACATGGCAAGACAGATGAATGAGAATGGGTTCAGTTAAGATGAAAGATCAAGCTAGCAGTATGCTGAGACACAGGCCAAGCAGGATGACATTAGTATAAGCATCTATGTGTTTCTTTGGGACTTTGGGATGGCTGGTTCAGATAAACAGTGGTGGATAGGTCTGAACTGGGCTTTGGCCAGAAACCTCATGTTACAAACCCGGTCTTGTTAAGTCTCACCTCTCCACACTACTACAAAGAGGTTTGTTTCCAGTGTGTGGACCTTGGTGAGCCTATTCCAGTTTTAACAGGATTGTAACATGTCGAAAGCCATTGCTTTGGTGTTTTAGATGTGTGGCAGTACTTGGTCCTGGCTATGCAACTGGTTTACCAGACTGTTCATGATGCTTATGAAATTTAGATACAGAAACAATAAATACAGGCATTGCTTTTGTTTTGTCTTAGCATTTTTTATTTATCTTTTGCTTTAAATTTTACTTTTGGTTTTTTTCTTTAGAGGAGGAGAGAGAGGGGAGAGAAGAGAGACAGAGAGAGAGAGAGTGAGATGCACAGAGAGAGAGAGAGTGAGATGCACAGACAGAAAGAGACAGTCACAGGGAGCGTAAAGCTGGGTGGGTAGAGAAATGATATCTGGTAGGAATGGAGGAGGGGAAAACATTATCAAAATACATTGTGGGAAAAAATTTAATAAAAACCAGAAAGAATACAAGCTAAATATTTTATTGAGGAAATAAATGAAATAAAATAGGAGTAATAAGAATATAAAATATGGGGACTGGAGAGATGGATGGCTCCCTAGTTAAGAGCATTTGTCCTTGCAGAGAGTCTGGGTTCAATCCACAGCATCTGCATGGTGGTTCACAACCACTGTACTCAGGTTCCAGGCATCTGAAGCCCTCTTCTGACCTCCTCAGGAAACAGGCATGCATATGGTGCAGTCATACATGCAGGCAAAACACACACTCATCCATATCAAACATATAAAATAAATAAATCTTAAAAATAAGCAATAGATAACCAAATCTAGCATTCATAAATTATGAACTTGAAAAATGCTAATTACATTGTGACAAAATATATTATTACATTAATTTACATCTTTATTGTCTTACTGCATTTACTTTATGTGTGTGTATGTGTGGTGTGTTTGTGCTGTGTGCGTGTGGTGTGTGTGTGTGGTGTATGTGTATGGTGTGTGTGTGTGGTGTGTGTGGTGTGTGCATGTGTGTGCGTGTGCGTGTGCGTGTGTGTGTGTGTGTGTGTGTGTGTGTGAGTGTGCCACTGCAATGTATGGTATCACAGGAAAACTTACTGAAGTTATTTTTATCCATTATGTTGGATCCAGGGATTGAATTTATGTTGTAGTCTTGGCACTTTTATCTATTGAACTGTCTTACTGGCCCATATTGAATTTTTATTCAAAGCTTTAAAAAATCCAAAAACCTCTTTGTGCTCATTTAAACATAATATTTCCTGGCACCTATCTGCATGCATCAAAACACAGAGTTCCTACATACACTACAGACAGAAAGGTTTTTTTCTTTCCAAATCAACATCTGTATTTTTGTACCTAATGCCAACTTCCCTGCCATTGGGAGCGTTAAGATGTAGAATTTCTTGAACAAGTTCCTTCTGGGATTTTCTCCTAAACTGTTGCCATCTTTCTGCAAACTTTGAAGACTCACAGTCTTGCTGTTATATGTCAGTTGTTGTTTATTGATCTGTAAACTGACACAGCAAAAGTCAGCTACTGTTAGGGACCTCCTTTCAGTATGCCTTGTAAAACATCTCGTTACTCCTTACATGATGCTCTGTGAAGCATCTGGACTCATAGTCACAGCTCCTATCAAACACTTGCTTTACTGTCATCAATTTTCAGCAGCATGGTTGAGTCTCTGTGTCTTCCTTTATAGACACAAGAGCTTGTTTCAAAGCTGAGTCATACCCTGGTCCTTGTAAAGATATTCACAGGACATTTAGATTCAACAATATAGCCCAAAGAATAACAAGTAACCAATTGAAGTGGTGGAGGTGTAAGCCATCAACAAGAATTTGGTACAAAACAAAGATAAAAAAGTCAACTGTTCTCAGACCAGAAAGGCACAACTTTTTTCCAGGTATGAGGAAAGGTCAATGGAGAAGATCCTGTCTTAAAACTGATGAAGCACAGGACTTTGGATTTCTGTGATGGTTCTTTATCAAACTTATCTTGTTTAATAGAGACAGAAAATTCTTCCATCATGAATTCTCTAAAACAAAGACATAAATAGTAAATTCTTCTCATCTCTAGAAGCAATGTTCTGTGGTATAAAGTAATGTGTCAAGTTTGGAGGATAAAGTAGCTGGATTTAGCCCAGAGAAATTAAAGTATAATCTGAGCTTCTTCCTTTCCTTTTTTAAAAACAGCTTCTTACCTTTGTCATCAAACTGCAGTTATTTTCCAAACATAATAGAAAGGGCTACAGCTCTTACCATGTTGTGCTCAAGGAGGGATGAATGAGTTCTTTTCCCATTGTTGTGGCTCTATCCATGACAAGATGTAACAATGAAGGGAGCCTTACCTTGACTCATGGTTTGAGAGTGTTCACCATGGTGAGGAAGACATAGTGGGGAAAAGGCTGAGAGCTATGGGGTAGGAGCAAAATGCAGTTGCTTACACCGAGTCCACAGACAGGAAGCTCAGAGTGCTGCTCAGCTCACGTTTTCTTCTTTGTATTCCTCCCAAGAACATAGCCCAAGGGATGATGCTCCCATATTCAGGGATGGTGCTTCCATATTGAGGGATGCTACTACCCATATTCAAGAATGAGGCTCCTGTATTCAGAAATGATGTTACCTATGTTGAGGGATGGTGATCCAATATTCAGGGTAGGCTGTCTCTCCTCAAACAAGTCTCCCTGTATACTTGATTCAGAGGTATCCCTATGTATTCTGTAGATGACCTCAAATCAAGTCAAGTGACACCAAAAATTAAAAATTATAGGTAATCTCTATTACCTCCCAATTCTAAACATCTTTCATTAATGCATTTGGTTAAATGTTCTAGATATATCTAGATACATCTCTGTTTGTATATTATATATTCCAGATGATGAAATAAAATTGATCCCAGATTCTGACCATATGGAGTTTCCGTTAGATTTGGGGATGGCAAATAGACACACAAGTTCACTATGCACCAGGCTAAGTTGCACAGTGAATTGGTAGAACTCTGAAAGAGATTAAAGTTGAGTATAATGAGTCGGATCTACAATCCCATCAACCTATTACATGCTTCTTGCAGGTAAATCAGCCTAGATTAGTCATAGCATGAAGTCACTCCTTTTCCTATTAGTATACAAGCTCTGAGTGTGGACAGATAATCATTCAATCTTCATATGAGCCTTGGAGCGTGACAGGTAGGTTAGGAAGCCAATACACTTTCTACTTTCTGTAGTGCAAAAGGTTTTGTTGCTTATTATACACATGGCCTGGATAAATCTGTCTCCCCCTCAGAACTATCTGAATACACAGCTTGTACCATGGTGTCAGTCTGAACAAATTACACCTAAAGATTAAGAAAGAATTAGGCATGTTGGATGTCTTTTCTTTTTTTGAAACCAAGTCTTATAACAATCCTCCTGGCCCAGCTTCCCAAAGGCTGAAATGACAAGCGTAAACCATTACATCTCGAGGTTGACTGCCTCTTGCTGAGAATCATTTCTCACTCAGGCAAACCATCTCCTCATATTAACTTATTCATTTTCTCTGGGATATTGTCTCCTTTCCCCAAGAAGAAAACCCTACTCATCCTGGTCTCTTGGAAGGATACCCTGATATTCCAAGCCTTGAATGAATGAATCTATGAACATTATAGGATGACATCCATGCATGTCCCTTCCTGCCATGCCTGGCCTCTTCCTGTAGACCTTTGCTGGATAAAGATGCTGCTTCCATGAGGAAGTGAAGGGAATTAATGTCAGATGTATGATATCCTCCTACCCAGAGATCAAAAACAAAACTGGAAATCCAGAGGTGCTTAGACTTCCAAGAGCAGACATCAGTCCCCCGCCCCTTCTCTCAGGCTAGACTTAACACTAGGGTTCATGTCAGCTGGTTCTTGTGCATTCAGCTAGCTCAGCCAAGGCTTTGTCTAAAGGCATGCTCAGCAATGCAAGACTGAGTTTGCCTGGACAGCTCCCTATATGCTCCCTGCTCATTGCCACAGAACTCCAGCAGGCTCTGCTCAGACACAGGGAGGGGCCTTGGGAGGTAAGGCAATGGAGCACTGATCAAGGAAAGGAATGTCTAAAGGAATCAGAGGGGCTAGTATCTCAGTGTCTTTAGAAAGGAAAGAAAAGCAAGTTCCTCAAAAACAAACAAATAAAAAACTAAAAATAGTACTATGATGATCTACCTTTCTCACTCCAGAGTAAATAACTGAAGGATTCTAAGTCAGAGAGAACAGAGATATTTGCCCATGCACATCCACATAGCTAGGAAATGGACCCATCCCAGATGCCTATCAACAGAGGAATAAATAAAGAAAATGAATTCTATTCATCTGTAGAGAAAAATAAAATTGGACCAAGGAGATGGCTCAGTGGGTAAAAGTGCTCACTACATGAGCCAGACCATCTGAGTTTGAATTGCTGGATCCCACACAGAGAGCTGGATGCACTTGCAATTCCAGTACTTCTGTGGCCAACTGGGGGTGACAGAATCTTCCAGAAGCTACCAGGCCACCTAGCCTGTAGTATACAATGAAGTGGCAGGAAGAATGGGAAAGATCCTGCCTGAAAACAAGAGAGGTGTAATAACCGACTCTGGGAAGTTGTCCTCTGATCTCTATATGCATGTAATTGCACACCTACACATCACACACACACACACACACACACACACACACACACACACACACACACAGAATGTGAGGGAGTATTTATTTGAAGGCAGGGAGAAGTTGAGCAAGTAGAGAAGGATGTGGAGAAGCAGAGTGCAGTGAGACCATGGCTTTAAAGTGCACGTCTCCTATCTAGACTCTTTTTGGTCTTTCTGCTTTCTGACTGCCATGAAGTGGATGCCTTTTCCAGCCATATTCCCTACCACCATGATGTTCTGCCTCATCTCAGGTCCATAACAATGGTGAGAGCTGGCCATGGATTGAAATTAACAAAACCATAAGCCAGAATAAAGCTGCCCTCCATTACAAAGCTTCCTTGGGTGTTGCATGAATTCAAATTGTAAGGAAAGAGACTCAAATCCAAATATTGGGGAAAGGCTGGAATACCAGAGAGAGGAAACATCACAGTCAATTCTCACCCAGCTATCTTCCAGCTTCCTCAGCCTCCCTTCTGGTTGCTTCTCCTTCTGCTGGTTTCCTACAAGGCCTTAAATATCCTTCTTGTCAGCTGTATCCCATTCGGGTTAGAATTAAAGGGAGGAACTACTCTATTTTGTAGCTAGCACAGAGAAAGTTCTGTCTCTGGAGTTATGGGATTAAAGGCATAGGTTATCACTCCCAGCCTTTCCCTGTGCTGGGATTAAAGGTGTGTGCCATCAAAGCCCAGCTGTTTGGCCTTGTACTCAAAGCTGAAGAACTTCCTGAGCTATGTCTAAAGCTGAATAACTCCCTGGGCTATCTGCCAGGATTTAGACTGTGTGTTAATCTCTTGAATATTTCATGTTTTATTAAATATGTAACATATCACCACTTAACCCTTTCTGTGTCAAAAATAAAAAAGAAACTTTAACTTAAGAAAGGCCATATGCAATAGGTACAATAATTATATACAATAATATACAAACAATAATTACATAAGGAATGTCCAGTTTGTTAACAACTGACAAATTCAAAGAAAATATTCATTATTTATCTTAATTTGGTGAGTCCAAAGGATTGTACCTAATCCATTTTGTATTTAACTTGCATTATTAACTAAAAACTATATTTTGATGTCTCTTAAACTTATACACTTTAACTTCTAAATGAGTTTCTTTGCTAAAACTATATTAACTATTTCATCTTCAAATTCCTCAGAGAATCAAGAAGAAAACAATATTAAGTAAATAGCAAATTCCAAAAATGTAAGAATTGAAACAGCTGGCTGCCTGAAAAGTCACCCAAACTTCTGTGTTGTTGAAGCATCCATCTTTGGCCTATAGGCCTAGCAGGTCTGACAGACTTCTCTGCACAGCTGGATATTCCCAAAGTTCTTTCTACTTTGTTTTGCAAGGTTCAGCAATTCTTTTGTGTGTTTCTCCTGCTTATTCATTTTGAATATCATATTGTCAGCAGTCAAGGTAAGAATACTTTCTTGCCCAGTGGCTAACTTTTGTCATAAAGAAGGTCACCTCATATGGAAGAGCTTCCTTGATGTTACCCCTCTCTTCCCCCTCCCAACTCCTCCTGGTAAGCCTTCAGCCTCCCTCCTCTCCTTTCCCTCATTCTCTCACCCAAGGTAGATCATCAGTTCAGCAAGTCCAACTTCCTCATCCCAATATCAAGACTGGGTTAGATGTTCCTCTGGAGGGAATGAGCTCCAAGGTGTCAGTCCATACACAGAAATACAGTCTGATTCCTCCCCTTGAGGATTCACATTCTACCCATGTCAGTGCACAGTTGCCTATCCTTGGAGGGCCTAGCTCCTTTTCCTGATGGTTCCCCAGAGGCTGTTCTTGATTCAGTGAACTCCCCAGAGCTCTAGCCAGCCATCGCTGTGAGAATCTTCCTCATAATCCCTATCCCCTTGCTTATATAGATTCTCCTCCCAAACTCTCAGCTGGAATAGGAACTCAGCCCAGTGCTCAGCCATGTATCCCTGCATCTACCTCTATTCATTGTTGGATGTAACTTCTGTGATGGCACTTAGGGTAGCTATTCACTTGATTACAAGGAAAGTCTTGTTTAGGAAATACCTTCACGATTGATTGGAGACCTAGCCAGGGACATTCTGTAAGTTCTTGGAGGTTTCCCTAGCACTGGGTCTTTTTCCAACTCCACATTAGCTTCCTCTATTAAGATCTCCATTTCTTTTCTTTCTCCCTCCTTGTTGCTCCTGTCATTCAATCATCTCCTCTCATAATTTGCTCCTACCCCTTCTTGGTTGCAACCTCGTATGCTCCCAAATAAAATATCTTAAATGCCATAGTCTATGGATCTCTGAAGTGTTAGAAGAAAACCTGTTCATCTAAAATATGTCTGATCTTGAAAACATATCTAATATGACTATAAGTTTTATTGTAATGTTTAACCAATAACTTGTAGGGAGCTGTGTTGTACCATGCCCTAAAGGTGGTGCTGGTTTCTGCCTTCCACCTTCCTGATGGGATGGTGAGTGCTCTCGGGAGTAAACAACTCCTTATTGGCTGTAGGCAAGGATGGTGGTTTGCTTCCGGCGCCTTGGGACCTATGGGCAATGTCCACATGGCTTACTGGGATTGGAGGCCCAGAGGGTATTTAGCCACGAGCAGACTTCCCCCCACCCCAGGGTCATTCATTGTTCGTGAGAGAGTGGTTGTTCATCATCTGTCTGAGAGTGAGAGTGAGAATGAGTGAGTGAAAGACAAGAAGATATTTGAAAGGCTCGAATAAACTGCAAAGAGAAGGATCCAGTGTTGCGTGTTCCTTGCTGGCGAGGCTGCACGCAACAAGTGGTGCCGAAACCCGGGAAGATAAGAACTAAACTCGTGCCAGGATTCAGAACTCTCTGCAGTCGGGGGGGGGGGTGCACCGGCAAGTCCCAGGTAAGTTGGGATCCGCAGTGAGAGCGGGGTAACTCTGGCCTATAGATAGGAGAAGAGGGAGAAGAGGCGGAGAAGAGGGAGCTCACTGACTAGTGAGTATAACCTCTTGCAGCTGTGGACGCACAGCGACCTCACTGATGAGTGGGTGTAATCTTTTGCAGCTGTGGACGCACGGCAGCCTTGAGCTCAAAGTGAAAGTAACAGCGGTTGCAAACTTGAGCTCAAAAGTGAAAGTAAAAGCATTAGCAAAGCTGGGGCTGTTTGGTAAAGGCTTTGAGAAACCTTTAAAGTTATGAAGGAAGGGTAAAAAAGCCCTTTAAGAAAGGGAAATAGGAAATAAAGGATAAAGGCCACGTAAAGTTGGCAGATAAACAGAGAGTCTGGATAAGGGTTATTGCATTTACTTTTAACTTTTTGACTTTTGGTGAGCTAATTGCAGAAAGACAATTGATTGCTAAGGCTGCTAAGTTAAACAAATGCAAGTACTTTGAAGATGTCTTGACTTTGAAGTCTGTTTGTAAGAATATGTTACTTGGGAAAGGAGTTTCTGGTTTTGTCTCCATGGAGGATCAAAACCTGTGGATTAGTTCTAGGCAGGTGTGGTTCCATTTGCCGAGGCCACCTGAAGCTGATAGAAGGTAATCTTGAAGATCAGCGCTATGGTGAGGCAGTGGAAAGTGGCAAGGCCGCCTTAGAAATGTTACAGGAGGAGAGATCAGAGGCAGGCAGTAAAGGACGGAGTAAAAGGGGAGAGTTGTACCCCGACCTTTCTGATATAGAAACTCCTGAGTCTACAGACTCGGAGGAATAGCTGCTGTCACTCATAGAACAAATAAAAAGGACAAAAATGAATGAATGAAATGAAAAGGAGGATCCAGATAGAGAAGAATGCTGCAGATTCCCAGCATGTCAAGCCGTGCCTACAGCTCCCCCTCCCTATGCGGAAGGTGGAAATGGCAGTTTAGGGCATGCTTTCAGCCCCAGGGCATGGAAGGCAATCAGAGCAGAGTTATGAGGAGACCTTAGATTTCAAAGTGATAAAATCTCTGGCTGAGTCAGTATGGACTTACAGGATCACGGCCTCATTCACTGTAGCCCAGGTGGAGGCTTTTAACAGGCACTGCATGATACCCAGTGATTGACAGCCATCCTAAGTGAGAGCAGGTGAGCCTAAGTTGTTTACATTCCAGCCACCTAGGGAACTTCCACCTGAGTGCTCTGCCTTGGGCATATGTTTGAGCCTGAGGCACTCAGTAATCGGCATTCGGCATTCTCCCCGCATGAATGACGCAGCAGTCTTGTAGGTCTAGTCAGCATGTCTTTAAATCTCCAGGCCTGGGAGGCCAGTGTACTTTAAATAATCTTTCTGCCAATGTAGCACAAGCCCTGGAAACAATATGGCAATTTTACCTGTGCTATGGATACACCCCAAGGTTTCCCCAAATAAGAGCATCGAGCATTATCCCACAGCTGTTGCTGACCCTGATAGTGCAGATAAGTGCTCGCCATAATTGCAGCCATTTCATTGGCTGCCATAGGAGTCACGAGCCATATTGTGCAGACTGCACAGACTTTGAATGCGGTCTTGGTTAATGTAGTATAGGCTCTAGACATACAAAAGAATCTTATTGCCCAGTTAAAAAAGGGCTTGATGGTTATTAATCAAAGGATCGACCTGGTCTAAGAGTAGATTGATACTCTTTGGCAGCTGGCCTAGCTTGGCTGTGAATGGAAGTTTTCAGAATTATGTGGGACTAGTGTACAATATCAGAACTTTATTCATGCTGCAAATCTGTCTAAACAGTTGTCAAGTTATCTTTTAGGAAACTGGATTGGTGAATTCGAAAACTTGATGGCCCAGCTGAGAGTAACCATGGTGATCGTGAATTCTACCAGAATGGATGCCGGACCTGGCAGAAGGACTGGCGTCCTGGTTCTCTGCCACTGTGGATCACCAGAAAGAGTGGGCGGGAATGGGAGCTCTGGCAAGCCTGATGGTGCTGATATTCCTAGTTTGCCTGTGGTGCATTTGCCATGTTAGGTTCCTTCAGTGTCGCAATGCAGCCACGGTTGTCCAAGCATTTTCAGCCATTGGAGTCGGTCAGTCCCCCTAAGTTTGCTTGGCCTCCCTAAAGGAGAAGCCTTAAGAATGTTTTGCAGGATATGAGGCTTAGCACTGCACATGAGTACTCTGGCTTATGGAAACTCATGAGGAGTTTGTCTGGTTGCATGCAGGTTGACACCCAACTACCTGCCTCTGTGAAAAGGGTGTCAGACGGGTCAGGGATTGTCTGGTTGACAATCCAGGATGACACCTGGAGCAATACCTGTACATGTTCCTTTTGCACTTCAGAGACTAGACCTCTGCTTCTGCCTGCTTTGTTTTTTCTTAATAAAGAAGGGGGATCTGTAGGGAGCTGTGTTGTACCACGCCCTAAAGGTGGCGCTGGTTTCAGCCTTCTACCTTCCTGATGGGATGGTGAGTGCTCTCAGGAGTAAACAACTCCTTATTGGCTGTAGGCAAGGATGGTGGCTTGCTTCCGGCGCCTCGGGACCTATGGGCAATGTCCACATGGCTTACTGGGATTGGAGGCCCAGAGGGTATTTAGCCACGAGCGAACTTACCCCCCCCCCGAGGTTGTTCATCATTCATGAGAGAGTGGTCGTTCGTCATCTGTCTGAGAGTGAGAGTGAGAGTGAGTGAGTGAAAGACAAGAAGATATCTGAAAGGCCCGAATAAACTGCAAAGAGAAGGATCCAGTGTTGCGTGTTCCTTGCTGGCGAGGTTGCACTTGATAATAACTTGCATTTCTTTATATCCTAATTAGTTGGTAATAACTTTCATGGACTAGCAATTTGTATTAAATTGTTAGATGAACTGTATAATACCTTGAACAAACAATATATGTATAGTGACAAAATTCATATCTACCTTATATCAATATACACAATTTGTATACAATATACAAAAAATTAAATCCAATGTAAAATATTTAAAGTTAGTAATTCCTTATTAAAAGTAGATTGAATAATCTACCCTTATATCCTATCATATCTATATCCTTTTTTCTTTCTTCCTTTTATTTAAACAAGAACCCTGAATATAATCTCTCTTGTTTAGCTTTGTTCTAACCATAACCAATAACAATTTTTAACCAATTAAACAATGACAATCATCCATAACCCACTGAAAGACCAAAAATCACCCACCTCACCTCTTGGTTTTCTTAAATTTACTTCCTGCTGTCTGGGGGATGAGAACATCTTTAGGAGATCCTGAAAAAATATTTTGTTAATTATTGAGTCCTGAATTATATAGCTATATCATTTGTTATCCAGTCTCTACATAACAGGAAAGTGCATGAGTTGTCTCAGGTCCTGGCTAGAGTATTCTGTGAAGCTTTTCATCTCAGCTAGCCACCTCGAAATTGTCCTGAGCAGATTATAGTCTAAATCTGATCTTTGGTTGGTGTTTGTCAGCCTGGTGGCTTTGTCATAGTCCATGTGAGATCATTGTTGTGAGGCCCTATCTTCCTTTTGAATACACTTGGGTAGTTAGTCACAGTTATAAATTCTAATAAATACCTTCTGCCCAGTGTCTTCATGTGTGAGCAGAACATGCAGGAAATAGTTGGGCCTGAAGAAAACTCACTGCATCCGGACAGTGATGGTTAATTCTAGCCATTTACTTAGCAGGGTCCGGAGTCACCTAGGAGATTGTTGAGGCACTAAGGTTTAATACAGAATCTCTTCTCACCCTAGATATTAGTTGTGCAGTACCAAAGAACTAGGTTTCCTGAAAGTCTGCATCTTAAATCACTATTGATGATCTTATACTGGTTCTGAGAGTTAGAAATTTAGAAATGGTAGCCAGTGACAGGCTGGAATCCCCTCAGAGCTTGATTAGGACTGACAAATCTGTTTCCAAGATACCTGTCCTGCCTATTGGTCTGTTTCAGTCCCTCACCAGCTGGTGGCTTCAGGCTTCTTCTTGGTCCTCATCATAATGGTGACCTCCATAGCCTGCTCCAGTGTCCCCATGCCATTGCATCTGCCTTGCTATAAATCTTATAATTGGAGGGGACATATATTAGAGAGCAATCAAGGTAAAAGTCATAGTCTTTTATAATCTACCTCAGCAGTGACACCATTACTCCTGCCATTTGTTTTTGGTTACAGAGACCAACCCTAGAATGAAAAGGAGAAATTACACAAGGATGGATCCTAGCAGACAGGGCTCTCTAGAAGTCACAGAGGGTGCCACACCCTAATGGGATATTTTCTACATGTTTTGAGCAATAAGTAGAGGACACATTACTGATGGCCCTGAGGCTGGAAATCTAGCCAGATCTCCTGCCTGTTCATACCTAAAGGATCCAAATTTCTCCATTTTCTTAAATGTCATAACAGATAATTGCACACAGCTAGGAAAACTGTTAATTTCTGTTTGGTCAGACAAATCCTACTATTCTATTAAGTATGAAATCTGGAACAAGTAACTCAGCTGCTTATGTATTTCTTTCTTTTTTTTTTGCTGTAAAGTAGTACTACAATATTCTTTCTAAGAATTACTATATAACTTTAGTAAGATTAGTGCATGTGAAATGGGTGACACAGTGTAAGTGTTCCCTAAATTATAGCTATTATGGTCTTTGTTGAAGTATACTGTGTTTTAGGGCTCAGAATGGACAGAAAAGCAATTGTGGACAGTGGTAAAACTGTAAACAATCAAATTCTTCCTTATCCTAGGGTTTGTCTTTTTTTTCTCTCTCTCTTGCTGTGATAAATACTTGAGAAAACAGCCTAAAGCAGGGTATGTTTCTGACTGTTTCAGAAGGGTGAGTTTGTGACAGCTTGTCCACAGGACTGTGATATAGAGTACAACTCTTCCTTCCTGGGTGTTGTGGTTGGAATGTGAAATGTCTTCCACAGGGTCATGTGTTTAAATACTTGGCACAAACTGGCAGAGTTGGATTGAAAGACTCTGACATCTTTGAGGAGGTGGAACCTCAGTGGAGGAGATGGGTGGTTAGAGTGCAGGCTTTATGTTTTATAACCTGGCTCCTGTTTTGTCAAGACCAGAGGTTCAGACAAAGCTCTACCACCCACTGTCCTGCAGCTCCTTAATCCCAATAATCACATAAAAGCTTATATTAATTGCACGTTATTTGGCCTATGGCTCAGGCTTTTTGTTAGCTAGCCCTTGCATCTTAACTCATTTCTATTAATCTATGTTTTGCCACGTGGCTCAAGGCTTACCTGTACTTTTACATCTTGCTTTCTTGGTGGCAGCTTGCAGTATCTCTTTTTGATTCCATCCTTCTTCCCTTTCATCTATGCTTGGATTTCCCACCTGCCTATAAGCTGCTTTGCCATATCTAATGGTAATTCACAGCATACAGAAAGACATCTCATATCACTGCCCTATCCTGTCTGCTCACTGTTCCTGATTATGGGCAATTTGTGAGCTGATGTTCCACATTTCTGTTCTTAAGCTTTGATGGACTTCTTACCTTCTTAAGCTGTGAACAAAAATAAACACTTCACTCTAAAAATTGCTTTTTCCCAGACATTTGGTCAAAACAATGACAGAAGTAACTAATACAGTGACCAATCAGGAAACAGAGAGAGGAGGCATGATGATGCTCACCTGAGTTTTTCTTTCTCCACATTTACTTCATCTGGGCCCCCAGATTATGGAGATGATGCATAAATATTCAGTATAGTTTTTCCTTCTTAATTCTTTCTGAAAACTGATGATGGCTTATTATATGGCCTCAGAAATCTCCTAGTTGATGCTAAATTGAGTCAAATAAATAATTTGGATTAATCACCATGTTTCTCCAATGTCTCCATGTTCAAGATGGCCTTATGCCATTTAGGTCACCATTAGTTTATGCCCCTTTCTCTCTATTTTTTTCTTTCAAGTACACTACATTCATATGCATTTAGTTTTTGTCCAAAGTTAGTTTTTGTCAACTAGACAGGGGATACAGTCATATTGGAAGAGGGAATCTAAATTGAAATAGTTGTTTTAACAAATTTGTTTATGGATAAGACTCTGGGGCATCTTCTCGATTACTGAATGATGTGAGTGAAGCAGCCATGTGGGCCAGTGACACCCCTGCAGGTGGTCTTGAGTTATGTAATAGATCTGCATGGAGAAAGCCAGTAATCAGTGCTGTGTCACGGTCTCTGCTTCAGTTCTCACTTCCCCTGACATCCCCCATTGATAGAATGGGATCTGAGAGCTGTAAGCTGATGCAAGTTCTCACCTCCTCCCACTCATTATGGTTATAATGCTTTATTATAGCAGTAGAAAGCCAAACTAAAACACAATCAAAAAGCAAGATAGTCTGCCTCATTGTAGGTCAATCTGTGTGTCTGATGTTGTGAGGGTCAGGTGTCTTAATGCACAGAAAACTCTAACTAAGATCTTTTGACTCAATAGTATCAATTTTAAAGGAAAGAAAAATCTTCAAAGCTAATGAAGTTAATAAAAATTTGAATTAAAAAAGTAAAACTTCCTAATTAGATTCATTATTTTTTTTTAATATCCCTTTGTTGTCTTTGGAATGGTCACATCTGCCAAATTCCAACTAGGTCAGCCCAAATGTTCTTAGTTGCCCTCTCTGGGTCAGTATCAATGTCATTCCTTATCATTCAGAAACCCTTGGGAATACCCTGGTGCTGCTGGTGTAGATTCCTTGATTGTGTGAATGGTTTTCTAAACCAAACATTGGCCTGGACATTCTATATTTCCTGCAGGCACACTCAGAAGTAGAAAGTGGGATGACCATAAACCAAGAAGAGACCATGGACTCCAGGTTTGATGTGAAAAATAGAATAGGTTGGAAATATAGCTCACCAGAGAGCATTTACTTTGTATATTGAAAGCACCAGAGTTAATATCAGAACATTTTAAAAATCTAAAGTTAACTCTACAGGGGAGCAAATGACAGTGTTCACAAATGATCCCCCTCCCTCAGTTGACTATCCTAAACTGGGAATTTTTAGAGAAATGTCTTGTTGTAGTGAGAAAGCAGTGTATCCTTACTCACTTTCATTGAGAGTCTGTCAACATTTCAGGGCAGCGACCTATCAGTCACTTACTGGTAAGCTGTGAGAACAGAGAACTGGGGTCTGTGATACCTGATGGGTGTAGATCAAAGCAGTGCCCACTGGCAAGAGCTTGGGCATCCTGCCATCCTCCCGGCACCTCATAACTCCATGGGGAAAGCAGCAACTACTTCCTAGAAGCAGGAAGCACAGGACAGGTGGCTCAAGCAATTAATGACCAAAACATTCAACATGCATGTCCAAGAAACCCTGAAAATAAACAGAACAAACAGCTGTCTTCCTTTCTTTCTTTCTTTCTTTCTTTCTTTCTTTCTTTCTTTCTTTCTTTCTTTTACCAGTTGTCTACATTACTTTTCCTTCTCTCAGCTACAGTCCCTGCTGCCTGATACAGAAAAATTCATAATGATGATGGAAAATTGCCAAGCTCAGCAGACTTCTCCAAGCAAACAATAAAATTCCAGTAGAGACTGTTCAAGTTTGCAATAACAATAATGAAGACAATGATATTTTGTATACCTAAAGTGCATCTATTCCCCATCTATTATTTAATATGTAAACTTTACACATTTGCTTATGCCTATAGGAGAAGATGCACAGTGTATATTAAAGACATAAAAAAAACTCCATGAATCATTGGCGACTGTTTCATTTTTAAAAATGTATTCCTTTCCACTATTTAAAAACCTTAGTTCCAGATATCACATTTGCTTCCAGTCAATCTTATCAATTTCTCCCATTAGCATTTTATCAAAAATTCATCTATTAATACATTGCATGTAACTAAGAAACCATAAGCCTTTCTCTGAGGTTGCAATCTTCCTCCCAGAAAAGCTAAAACGTATGAACCGGAGGGCTGAAAGGAAAAAGAAAGGAAATATTGGTCATTAAGGATTGTACTTGATTTTTCTCATTTTCTCTGAGGGCAAGAGCTTGTGGACTAGGGCACACTATCCAGGGTTTATTTGAAATAATAGGAATAGGAAATTTTGTGACACAGAAAATTCATTTCTGCAGCCACAGTGACTCAGGGACACAGCAAAGGAGGTGCATCTGGTTTGACCTCTGGCCTCAAAGTGTTCCACTCTAATCTGTTTTAGCCTCTTCTTGACACCAAGGGTTCCACCTAAGCCGTCACGGCCTTAGATGAGAAGTTCCCCAAGTTTTCTTGAGGAGTAATGTTGCTTTTGTGAAAAGTAGATCCCCTGCTTAGTAAGGACAGATGAGCAAAGCTAACTAGGTCCCAACAGTGACTGAGAAAAGCCACTTGACTGGCCGTGTCTCTATTACAATGGGCACATTGGGAGGCTTTGATTTCTTTTATGAAGGTCAAGTGGGCAGTGGGTATGGGGAGGCGGATCTGATAAAAGACGGGCTTTTGTGGATGAGATCCACTTCAGCAACACTCACCAAGGCAGATGCTAGGCTGAAAATCCAGAAATTCCCTGCCACGTGACACCATAAAGCAGACGATTTTACCATAATGTGTTCACAAGTGATGCCAAGCTGTGGAAGTAAACCTACCTGTAGAGATCACCGTGGAGCTACCTGTCACCAGAGAGACTTTTATGTCGAGTTTCTGGTGATGGGTGGTTGAATTCTTGGCTAGTGTGGCCAACGTTTTGAGTTTGGTTTTTAGTATTGCAGATTTTCAAATGGAAGAACAGCAAAAGGGAGTTTTCTATTAATGGAATCCTGAAATGATATCCTAAGATACACAGAGAAGAAGAGAGGGCTATTGTGACAAGTGGTAGGACTTAAGAGCCCTTTCAGTATACATCGAGAAAGACATATCTGCTTCATAGACTCGACCCATTTACACTGATGTCCACAGTGGCTTCACCAGTTTTTGCCCACAGCAGCAGTGTATAAAGGTTCTTATTTCCCCATAGCCTTACCAGCATTTGCTGTCACCCATTTACTTAATGGCGCCATGTCTGACTATGGTGGGATGAACTCTTAGAGCAGTTTGAATTTGTGTTTCCCTGATGGCTAAGGATGCTGAAGACAGAGTGAGAAAGTGAGAAATAGGATTTATGTAACACAAAAGCAGAAGGGAGTCACTGGAGAGAGAAGGGGATCCAGCAGGAGTTGGGTTGAGGGATGGGGTGGGATTTTGAAAGCAAATGAACAAAATCAATATATAAAACTGTCATAATGAAATGTCAGATACTATTTTATTTTAGAAAAGGAAAATAAAAGCTGACATCATTCAAGAAAACAAGACACTACAGGTGTTTGCTGGGGTGCTCTGGCTCCTCATCATAAGGAATGTTGGGAAAGGAGAATAGATGGGTAGAGAGTGACAAGTCGTGGCTCTTCATGTTGAAGTAGGCATGGCCTACTGTGTTGAAGTAGCTAAGGTTTGTTCTTGTGACAATGTAGGAAATGCTGCTGGATTTGAACTGGGTTCCAGACAACTTTACCAGCAGTGAACATCAAAAAGACAAGCCCAGAGGCAGAGCAGCAGAAGGAGAACAGAACTAGGTGCTGGTGGGAAGAAGATCAAGCCTTCAGAAAATGCAATGAGGACTGGTTAGTTAGTTGCTGCATAGGAGGCCAGAGAAAACATTTTTAGCTTGGTTCTCAATAGGTAATACCTGGACAAAAACAATGATAGGCACAGTGTTGGATATCATCTTGGGCCTAACTAAAAGGACCCACCCAGACCTTCTCCATCAGAAGTGCCCAGGCTAGAGCTTACCAGTTTGTTAACAAGCTCTGTGAGTGATTCCTATGGGCCTTCAGGTGAGAAAGCCACAGGTGCAGAAGACAACCGAGTTCTGCAATCAGCACTGATGACGCCCTTTGCTGGGCTAGTGAACACTCTACAGGTGTTGGGGAAGGCAGGAAATGAGAGACAGAAGACAGGGTGATGCAACAATAACAAAAGTTAGTATAAGGGAACCACAATGAAGAAAGAGAGGCTCACGGAGCCCTGACTAGGCTAAGGGAAAGTGTCAAAAGACCACTTGCTCTTCCTGGCACAATGGAAGGAGAGAGGTTACAGTCTAGACAGAGAACTAGCAATTTGTTTCT
Organism: Sigmodon hispidus; assembly: GCA_004025045.1. NCBI lineage: Eukaryota > Metazoa > Chordata > Mammalia > Rodentia > Cricetidae > Sigmodon > Sigmodon hispidus. The sequence goes on from PVIH01013178.1 coordinate 49,179, forward strand.
GAATCACTAAAATCTCAGGGTTTCCTAAAATACTGCTTGTGTCATTTCCTACATTTGACATCAACACTGAACAGAAACAACCTGCAAAGATCCCAGTTCTCCTGACTCAGACAGAAAGAACAGTGAAAACATGGGGGGGGGGCTCAGGTTCAGACATTCTGGGGCCTGTGTCCTTCTGTATGTCATTAATATGATTAACATTTTTCTCAGGCAGGTGTGTAGATTTGGAATTCATACCAAAGCATGACCGAGTTACCAGGAAGTTCCCTTCACAAGGCTAGGACTCCCAGTTATTCACCCTCTAGACTGTCACTGTGTCAGGAACATAGCCCAGTGTTAACCTGATGAGTTCTTAGGTCCTTAAGAGCAGACCTTAGGGGATAATGAAGCCTGAGGGACAAGGGCAGAAAGTATGTTTTGTGAAGTAACTGAGACTGTTAGATACACTGCCATGGACAAAATGAGCAAGGAGATGGCAGAGCCAAAGCAGAGTGTGAGTGGGGGAGGGGCAGTAGTTAAAGGATTCTTCTATAAAAAATTGGACCTATATCCACGGCCACAATGGCAGAAATAATGGTGAGATAACACTGCCATTCCTACAAAATAGAGTTGCTTGCCCAGGATGTTCAAGTCAGAATCATAAGATTTATTGCTTCAAGGAGGCCACTTGCTTGGTAATGCCCAGAAGTATGGAAGCTTTCTCTTAATATGATGTCTGAAAACAAAAGCAGCCCAGGAAAACAAATCCATCATCGGTTAGATGGGCTCTTTGACCAGCTTCTTAGCCATGCAAACACGGTGGGGGGTGCTGATGAAGCTGCATGCTTTGCTTCAGCACTTCCAAGCCCTTGGCTTCACAGTGCTGCACGCCAACCAACTGTTCCTTTCTCGGTTCCAAGTTCTCTATATCACTGCCAGATTGATTTCCTAAAGTAGGTCCCATGTCAGTCTTCCGCCCCGAATCTGCAATGGCTCCCTCTTGCCTATACAACTGAAAAGCAACTTTTCAACTTGGCCCAGGTATCTGGGATCCTCAGCATTTATGCCTATTTTTCTTCCAAAGCCATAGTCATAATGGAATCATTATGACACCTGGGAAGAATAGCACATTCTCTCATTAATGTCCATTGAAAATTCAGCAGTGGGTACATTTGACAGATGGATGGAAAAGAGGCTCCTGTGGACAGAGGATGAACATTTTTAAATTAAACCACCTTCATTCTTCTGAGCTGTTTTATGAGAAGGATTTCAATTTGGCCCAAATGAATGGACAGGAGGGGCGGGTAGTGTGGGACCTTGATGTGGTTTGTGAGTAGCCATTCTTTAATGCAAGGACGCTATACCTAGAGAAATACAGGGTGGGCCTTGGAAGGGCCCAGTGTCCCCTGCAGTAAGTCAGGTGCAGTCCAGATTGTAGGCAGATGAGTTAAAAAGTTTTCATTAGAGCAACATTGCTGAAGTAATGAAAGGGACACTTTCCATCATCTTCAACTCTGCTCCTGGTTAATTGGCTGTCTTCTGGGGGCTCCCCTCACAAACAGTCCTGAAGTTTGTTTCTTTTAAAAATAAATTGCTAATGCCAAGAAGCTGTCAAATGTTTTCTTGGGAATAATCAAACACGAATGCACTGCGTCCTGTTCCCTGGAGGAAGAACAGCCAAAGCCAGAACTCGGAGTATCATAGTGTGTTCTGGTTTTCCATTTCTGGCAGAGTGTTCTGTGATCTTGGCAGAGTCTCTTCTGCTGCCCATGCTTCAAGATCCTCATGTATAAACTGTAGATGAATAATGGCAGTCCCCACCTCACAAGATTCCTATAAAATCTGAGATAATAATATGCAAAATACTTAGCATGGTGACCTGGACCTCACCTAAGGTGGATGTCAGGGCTGCTCCAGTGAGTGATAGGGAAAGCTTGTTACTGAAACTAGAGACTTTGGGATATGGCCAGAGTACTTAGTGGTGAGTATTTTAGATAGAGAACCAATGGACCAGACTAACTGAAGCCAAAAGCCAAAAACTATAGGAAACTAAGAAACTTGAGGTTTGGGGAATGACCTTCCCCTAGGAAGAGCATACCAACTGATTATTCAATACCAAATGGTCATCCCTAAAAACATGTGGACAAGTAACATTATACAGACTAGGTAGATTGGATTAAGAGATGTGTGTGTGTGTGTGTGTGTGTATGTATACACACACACACACACACATACACATGACAGCACTAAATAAAAAAAATCTATGGACTTTGAAAGAGAGTGAGAAAAGGAACATGAAAGGGTTTGCAGTGAGAAAAGAAAGGAGAAAAATGATGTAACAATGTTATAATCTCAAAATTTGACAGAAATATTAAATAAAAGAAGACAGACAAACTGGAGGCTGGAGTAATTTCTCAGTGGCTACAGACACTTGAAGTTCTTACAGCAGCTCTGAGATCATTTCCCAGGACCTATATGTGGACTCACAATTGTTCAGTTCTCTGAGATCCAAATGCTCTTCTGGTTTCCATAGGCACCCTCTGCAACCAAGATAGTGACACACGCATATAATAAAAATAAATTTATTTTTGAATGTTAGAAAGAAGAAGAGCCTGTGAGGAGAAATTAGACCTGACAGGCCACACATCAAAGCCACCTAAGCCTGCTGCTAAGGAAATGATGGGGAGACTTGATAACCACTCCAAACTGATTCTGGAAGAAGCTTGTGTTTATGAGCCTCAAAGTCATTCTGAAGTGTGCTTGGCTTTAACTCATGTCATGATGCTCACTGTGGAGGCTTGCTCAGGTGTTCTCGGCTTGGGGAACAGTGAGTGCCACTTCGGATACATTTGGTACTGAGTATCAGCTATGATCTCCACAAATTGCTTGGGATACAGAGGACAGAAAGAGATAGCTGGATGAAAAGTGTCCAGCCTCTGGAGCAGGCTCATTCATCATTTCTGTACTCAGAGGCAGCTTTCAGAGCCACTGTGAAGGATTCTGGGGTTCAGGCTAGGAATTGTGAATAGTAGTCTGCAAGCTGTGGAAAATACATGGAGATTTGGTGCAGGGGAGTAATAGGGACAGCAGAATTTGAAGAGGATTGATGAGGGTGTGTAGGGTGGATTGGATCATGGAGATAAAAGTCGGCAGGGAGTGCCAGGCAGTAGGCACAGGATCTGGGGAGATGTCTCTGTTGGTAAAGTGCTTGCTGCACAAGCATGAAATTCTACCTCCCCACTCAGGGTCTGTCTAAAAGGCCAGGTGTGTGCTTCTAATCCAGGAACTGAAGATGGAAAACTAAGTGGAGCTCACTGGCTGGCTGGCCTAGCCTGATGAGCAAGACCCAGTTCAGAGGAACACTGTCTCAAAAACCAAAAATAGAAAGAAACAAAGCCAAGGGGGATGGCTCCTGAGTGATGATACCCAATGTTGACTTCTAACCCCCACACTGGGGTATACACATGTGCCTCCCCTCCATCCCTCACCCACAAGGAATGCACCTGGAAGAACCTGGGTGAGCAAACTTAGAAGTAAAAGGAGGCTGTGTAGTTTATCAGGAACAAGCTTCACAGCTGGAGAGATGTAGTGGGATTAGATTGTTACATTTTAAATAATTGTCCCACCTGCTTGTTTAATAAAAATCCTGATTGGCAGAAGGCAGACAGGAAGTGTGGGCAGGGTTACCAGACTAAGAAACACTCTGGAAACAGGAAGGTCAGAGCTAGATGCCACACAGAAGTCAGAGGGACACCACAGAAATGCCAGAGAGATGCCAGGAGACACAGAGGAAAGAAGTTGAAATGCTGCTGAGAAAAGGTACCAAGGCACATGGCTGAACAAGATAAGATTCATGGGTTAGGCTAAGATGGAGGAGTTAGCAAGTTATATGCCTGGGCTCTAGGTCAATCTGCATAAAATTAATGTAAGTGTCTGTGTGTTTCTGTTACACTGAGGGTCTGTGGGTCTGGATCACAGTCCAGACCGGCCAGAAACTTCCCACAACAGAGAGATATTAGCTACTAGCCACAGTTATGTAGCTCCAAACACATCTTTTAATCAGCCAAACTTATGTAAGCCATAGAGCATGACAGTTGTGGTCACCAGAGTCACCATGAGTAGTGAATGGTCAGAAAATCTTGTATAGAATTCAGTCAAGTCACTAGAGATGACAAATGTGAAGCATAAATGCATTAGTGTTAAGTCCTATACAGAGTATCAAAATAGCTGAAAATAGAATAAGTAATTCCTGCCTGAATGGTACCTATCAACTGCCTCACAGAGCACACAGTCTTTAAGAGAGCTGAAGACAAGAAATAAGATGTGGAGAGCTGCGTTGTACCATGCCCTAAAGGTGGCGCTGGTTTCTGCCTTCCACCTTCCTGATGGGATGGTGAGTGCTCTTGGGAGTAAACAACTCCTTATTGGCTGTAGGCGAGGATGGTGGCTTGCTTCCGCACCTCAGGACCTATGGGCGATGTCCACGTGGCTTACCGGGATTGGAGGCCCAGAGGGTATTTAGCCACGAGTGGACTTCCCCCCCTCTGGGGTCGTTCGTGAGAGAGTGGTTGTTCGTCATACATCTGAGAGTGAGAGTGAGAGTGAGTGAGTGAAAGACAAGAGGATAATTAAAGGCCTGAATAAACTGCAGAGAGAAGGATCCAGTGTTGTGTTTTCCTTGCTGGCGAGGCTGCGCATGACAAGTGGCGCCAAAACCTGGGAAGATAAGAACTAAACTCACACCAACGAACGACAGGATTCAGAACTCTCTGCAGTTGGGGGATGCATCAGTAAGTCCCAGGGAAATTGGGATCCGCAGTTAGAGCGGGGTAGCTCCAGCCTATAGATAAGGTGGAGAAGAGGGAGCTCACCAATGAGTGAGGGTAATCTCTTGGCGCTAGCGGGTAGCTCCGACCTGTAGGTAAAGGCGGAGAAGAGGGAGCTCACTGACAAGTGAGTGTAACCTCTTGCAGCTGTAGACGCATGGCAGCCTTGAGCTCAAAGTGAAAGTAGCACAACAGTTTCAGATTAAAGTGAAAGTAACGCAGCAGTTGTCAATTTTGGCTTAAAGTGAAAGTAATAATTATTGTAGACTTGAACTCAAAAGTGAAAGTAAAAGTAGTAGCAAGGCTGGGGCTGGTTGGTAAAGGCTCAGAAAAGATTTTTTAAAATAAGGAGTAAAGGTCATATAAGGATAGGGTCTTCAACCTCATGTCCAATTTTTCTGGCTCTACAAGAGCTGTTACAAACTAAGGGCCTGGAAATTAAGGAAAGCACATTAGAGAGATTTTTACAGGAATGTGACATTGCAGCTCTGTGGTTTGCTGTCATGGGCAGTCTAACAGTATCCTCCTGGGAGAAGTTAGGGCGAGATTTAGACTTTGCCAATGAGCAAGGAGTTTTAAAGGCAGGCGTGAGATCCATTTGGAGGGTGATTCGAGGTTGTTTGGACGATCAGAGGTACTTTGAGGCAATTGAAGGGGGTCAGGCCATTTTAGAACATTTAAAAGAGGAAAGATCTGACGGGACGCACAGTGAAGAAGCGAGAGGCCTTAGAACTGAAGGATCAGATTCCAAGGGAAACACCGGGATTTAGAGGATTTTCAGCTTTTGGGCCTTGAGAGCAGTAGTTCTGAAGAAGATCTATCAAGGTTGGAGGAGTCAGGAGAGGAAAGAGAAACTAAGAAATTGGTTTCAAAAAAGGGAAAGAGGCTAGCCCTGAGGGAGTGCTTGCTTCCTGGAAAGTGTGGACTCCTGCCAGCTTACTCAGATGGAGGGGGTGGCTTTGGCAGCCACGAACAGTCCTTTAACCCTGCAGTATGGAGAAAAGTGAGACAGAAACTGGTGTCGGCATTTGCTGTGTCCCAAGATCCCCAGGGGAATCGTTATGAAGAGCCCCTGGACTTTAAAGTAATCAAGTCACTGGTCGAATCAGTAAGAACTTATGGCATTACCACCTCTTTCACTTTGGCACAAGTGGAGGCATTGAATAGATACTGGTGCTGACAAAAGCATTATAGCAAGGAAGGATTGGCCCTCTGGGTGGCCAATTCTAAAATAGCCAAGTCTTCCCCAAAGTAACCCTGAACAAACAGTTGTTACCTCCTATGCCAGGTGTTTCAACACAATCTTGTTATTCCCATCACCTGGAAAACTGAGAAATCTGTATGGGTCCCTCAGTGGCCCTTGTCTTTAGAAAAACTGAAAGCAGCCCAAGAACTAGTGCAGGAACAGCTAGCACAGAAGCATATCATACCCTCTACTTCGCCATGGAATACACCTGTATTTGTGAATAAGAAACAATCAGGAAAATGGAGATTATTGCATGACTTAAGAGCTATAAATAATCAGATGCAACCTATGGGCCCGGTACAAAGAGGGCTTCCATTGTTGACAGCCTTGCCTTCACAATGGCATATCATAGCAGTAAACATTAAAGACTGCTTCTTTTCCATACCTTTATATAAAAAAGATACAGAAAGATTTGCTTTCACGCTTCCCTCATGTAATCACGAGGAGCCTGATCAGAGATTTGAATGGGTCGTATTGCCTCAAGGGATGACTAATAGCCCTACTATGTGTCAGCTATACATGGGGCATGCCCTGCAACCAGTATGTGAAGCATTTCCTAAGGTGCGCTGTGTCCATTATATGGATGATGAACTGTTAGCGGGAAAACAAAGAAGTGAGGTAGAAGAGGCCTATGAAGTGCTGGTGAAAGCACTCCAGCGCCGAGGGCTCTTTATTGTCCCTGAAAAGGTACAATTGACTCAGATTGTTGATTATTTGGGAGCAAGGATTGCTCCTCGAGTAGTCCAACCCCAGAAGATAGAGATAAGAAAAGACAATTTAAAGACTTTGAACGATTATCAAAAATTATTAGGGGATATAAATTGGGTTAGAGGATTTTTAAAATTGGCAAATTATGAGTTAAAACCTCTATATGACACTCTTAAAGGTGATCTTGCCCTAGATTCCCCTAGGAATTTTACCAAAGAAGCGCATCAAGCACTACAGTTGGTGGAAGATAGGTTAAGAAAGGCATGTTTGATGCAAGTATAAGAGGATCAGAAGTTGTTGCTATGCATATTGTTCACCTTTAGAAAACCCATAGGGGTGCTGTGGCAACAAGGACCTGTGCTATGGATACACCCTACGATTTCCCCAAATAAGAGCATCGAGCATTATCCCACAGCTGTTGCTGAGTTGGCCCAGCAGGGTCTTCAACAGGTTCTACAGTTTTTTGGTCTGCTCCTGGAGAGCATCGTGTTGCCTTTCACTGCAGTGCAAATTTCTGTGCTGTGTGCCAGCATTGATGACTGGCCTATACTCTGACTGATGCTCCTTCCCTGGTGAATTAGACAACCACTATCCACAACACCCATTAATGACTTCCTTTAAGGAGCATCCTGTTGTTTTTCCAAAGGTGACGGCTACAGAACCTATTCCTAGTACAATTAATGTATTTACACACGGCTCTAAGACTGGAGTAGGGGCATACATGGCATAAGGCCAGTCACCGGTCCAATGTCAATTTGCTCCAGGAACCCCTCAAATAACAGAACTTGAAATAGTATTAGAGGTTTTTAAAACCTTTTCTTGTGCATTTAATTTGATTTCTGATTCAGTTTATGTTGTTAATGCCTTGAAAATTCTTGAGGTGGTGGGTCCTATAAGGTCTTTCAGTTCAGTTGCAGGTTTATTCTCTCAGTTACAGGATCTTATTAGGAACCGCTCTAAGAAGTTTTTTCCCCAACACATTAGAGCCCACACTGGCTTACCTGGGCCTCTGAGCAAAGACAATGCCTAGGAGATGCAGCCACGTGGCAAGAATGGATATTTACTGCCACACCCATTATACAAGCCACAGAATTTCATCAGTTATACCATGTTAATGCCAGAACTTTGCAAAGTAAATTTCAGCTTTCTAGGCAAGCGGCCAGGCAAATAGTTTTGGACTGTTCACATTGTGTGGAGTTTCAGCATTCCCCGTCGTTGGGAATTAACCCCTGGGGTTTGCTTCCTCTTAAAGTTTGGCAAATGGATGTAATGCATCTTTCTGAATTTGGCAACCTCAAATATGTGCACGTGTCAGTTGACACCTGTTCTGGTATTATCTATGCCACCGTCCTAAGTGGAGAGAAAGGGCGTAATGTTATCGCTCACTGCCTTGAGGCATGGGCAGCCTGGGGAAAACCAATGAAGCTTAAGACTGATAATGGCCCAGAATATACCAGATGTCAATTTACAACCTTTTGTGCACAGATGGGAGTGCAATTAATCCATGGCCTGCCCTATAACCCCCAAGGGCAAGGCATAGTGGAAAGAGCTCACCACACACTCAAGGAATGCCTTATTAAACAGAAAGGGGAAATAGGCCATGGCTGTACCCCAAAGGAAAGACTTTCCCTAGCTCTATTCACTCTTAATTTTTTAAATTTAGATGCTCATGGGGCCACGGCAGCAGACCAGCATGCTAATCCAGGCACTATGCAGAAAGGACTGGTGAAATGGAAAGACATCCTCACAGGCTGCTCATGTGGCCCGGACCCTGTTTTAACATAGGCGAGAAGGTCTGTTTGCATTTTCCCCCAGGATAGAAATGATCCAGTTTGGGTACTAGAGCGTCTGATCAGGAAGATTCAATCGGAAAAGGTAAATGAGGCGGGGGAGCAAGCAGACGATGCAGAAGCTCCTGTTGCTGGCCCTGATAATGCAGATAAGTGCTTGCCATAATCGCAGCCATTTCATTGGCTGCCATAGGAGCCACGAGCCATATCGTGCAGACTGCACAGACTTTGAATGCGGTCTTGGCTGATATAGTACAGGCTCTAGACATACAAAAGAATCTTATTGCCCTGTTAAAAAAGGGCTTGATGATTATTAATCAAAGGATCAACCTGGTCTAAGAGTAGATTGATGCTCTTTGGCAGCTGGCCTAGCTTAGCTGTGAATGGAAGTTTCCGGAATTATGTGGGACTAGTGTACAATATCAGAACTTTATTCATGCTGCAAATCTGTCTAAACAGTTGTCAAGTTATCTTTTAGGAAACTGGATTGGTGAATTCGAAAACTTGATGGCCCAGCTGAGAGTAACCATGGTGATCATGAATTCTACCGGAGTGGATGCCGGACCTGGCAGGACTGGCGTCCTGGTTCTCTGCCACTGTGGATCACCAGAAAGAGTGGGCGGGAATGGGAGCTCTGACAAGCCTGATGGTGCTGATATTCCAAGTTTGCCTGTGGTGCATTTGCCATGTTGTAGGGAGCCGGGAGCCCGGTCAAGCAGGCAAGACGGTGCCTGTTTCCGGTACCAAGGCGCGGCCGAGGTGATAAACAATGCATCTGCGCATGTCCCCCGGTAAGTTTCCACTCTGTGAGCCAAGCCCTCTGACTCTGCGTCATCTCAGGTGAGAGTTCGCAACCAATCAGAAGGGGAGACGTTAGAGGCGAGGGCTTGACAGTATAAAAGCCGGCTCCTGGCAAGGTGTCGGGGTCTTCTTCCCCTTCTTGGAGAAAATAAACTTGCTGCAGAAGGATCCAAACTGTGTACTGCGTTCTTCTTCGTAGGCGAAGACAGGGCGCGGGACAACTGGTGCTCGAAACCCGGGAATCGAAACACCTTCGCACCGACGGGAGACCCCTTCTTGGAGACAGAAGAGAAGGTGGATTCAGAACTGCAGGTGAGTCACTCAGAGAGGCATCCTTGGTTGAACTTTGCTACCCTTTAACACATGGAGATTGTCTATTGGGTGGGAGCTGTTGTGATTGTTGCTTTCATTTTCTTTACGATCTGTTTAGTTAAGGAAGGGAGAAGTGTGTTAGAGCAGGTTCAGGACAGTATGTCAGAAACTGAGTGCAGTGAGAGAACAGGCATGTGGAGAAAGGTACCTAACTATAAGGAAAAAGGACCACCGGAGAGAGGTGAGAAAAGGACAAGGGGTGAAAGGAGAGAAGGAAGGCTCCTAGTCCCCCCAGAAGGACCAGTTTACACCTGGCAGGTTCTGTCCAGGCTCATGTTGTCTGACCGTGAGTCTGTTGTTTTTGAGGATGCAGTCACCGAGTCGGGGAAGCTCAGGCCTCTGGTCGAGCCCCTAGACCCGGAAGATGAGTCAGATTTGGAGGAGGAGGCAGCGAGGTACGAGGCAGAACAGTATTATTCTGATGAATTTCCTCCAAATAATGCGCTAAGCCAGGGAGACCGCTTGGCTACCTCGCGGCCTTCTGCCATTCATGACAAGGGCCGGGCTCCTGGTCCCTGCTCATCACGAGCCGCCGTACCAACGGCACCCCCACCAGAGTTTTTGCTTTCCCCTCCTTACGAGGGAACTCGGCGCCCTTCCACTTCTCTTTTTTCAACAGAGTTGAGACGGCAAATGAGAGCAGCATTCCCAGTGTTTGAAGGAGAGGGGGGAGGCCAAAGGGTGCATGCGCAGGTGGAATTCTCCCAAATAAAAGAATTGGCAGAGGCGAGCAGAAAATATGGGGTCACCGCCAACTATACTTTATCTCTGTTGGATA